>APFE030400204.1:89881-218004 GCA_000404065.3 Pinus taeda | reverse complement strand
TTTGTTCCTATGACATTCTTATCTTTTGGTCTAGGAACCAACTCCCAAGTGTTGTTCTTTTCGATTTGTTCAAGTTCTTCATCCATTGCCTTGACCCAGCATTCATCTTTGCAAGCTTCTCTTACATTTTGTGGTTCAGTTGAGGAGAGTAATGCCAAATAGCTTGAAGCTTCTGCAATTGTTCTTTTTGTTTGTATGCCAGCCTCCTTTTGCCCCAAAATTTATGATTCTAGATGATTCTTTTGAACATACCTAGAAGGAGTCTTTTCTTCTATCCTTATCTATTCTTCTGGCTCCTCATGAGTTTTTTCTCCATGGGTCTCTTCATCATCATCAGACTGATTTGGAGAGTATTCTTCATCCTCTTCGATATCTTCATGATTTACTTGCCTAGGGATGTATCCTTTTTCATCAACCACTACATCAATGCTGTCAACAATTCTTCCAAGTCTTTTATTATAACACTTATATGCTTTGCTGTAGGGAGAATAACCAAGGAGAATGCCTTCATCTACTCTAGGTTCAAGTTTTCCAAGTTGTTCATCAGTATTCTTAATATAGCATTTGCTCCCAAAAATTTTGAAATGCTTTACCGAGGGAGACTCACCATAGCAGAGCTCATGCGGAGTTTGAGTGTTGTTCACTCGGACATTTGTTTTTTTGAGAATAACAACCGCAACATATGCAGCTTCACCCCAGAAGGTTGCGGGAGTTCCAGACTCATCAAGCATAGCACGAGCCATTTTTTGGAATGTTCTATTCATCCTTTCCACCACTCCATTTTGCTTAGGAATCCTAGCTGTAGAGGATTCCCTTATTATTCCATGTTCTTCACAGAAATCGAAAAATTCATTTGAGGTAAACTCCCCACCTCTATCGGACCTGAGGCACTTAATTTTGTAATCTGATTCATTTTCAACCAAGGCTTTGAAGGATTGGAATTTTTTGAATGCTTCATCCTTGTGCTTCATAAGTCCTAACCAAACCATCTTGGAGAAATCGTCAATGAATAATATAAAGTATTCTTTTCCTCGAGGTGACCTTGTCCTAAATGGACCACATACATCTGTATGGACTAGCTCAAGAGGCCTGCTAGCTGATCCTTCCTTCTCAGGGAAGTTAGTTATGGTTTGCTTACCAAAATGACATGATTTGCATATAGTGTTGTCTCGAATTTTGATATCTGGAAGACCACGAACTGCCTGGTATTTGCATGCGTTCCTTAATTGTGAAAAGCTTAGATGCCCCAACCTCCGGTGCCATAACCAATGTTAATCATCCTTGCTCAAATAAAATTGTTGTTCTCCTTATTCAAATATGTATAAATTATTTGGAGTTCTTCTGCCTTCGATCACTGTCTTCCTATATCAAGATCACAAACACTACACCCATCTGATCGAAATATTACATCGGTTCCATGATCGCACATCTAACTGAAACTCAATAAATTATGCTTCAAGCCATCAACATACAAACATTTCCAGCTTTGACCTTTTCACTAAGTGCCTTTTCCTTTTATGACTGCAGGGGTATCATTTCCAAAAGAAACTTCCTTTCCTTTTTCTAAAACAATATATGATTCAAGTTTTTCTTTATCACCTGTCATATGCTCGAACATCCACTGTCAATGTACCATTGATTTTCCTGTCCTTCTACATATAAAGCTATCCCACATCTTTCTGATTGTGGTTCCTTCATTCTCCATGTTTTGGCACTTGAGGTTTGTTCCTTATGAGTTGTCTTACAAAACCTGCTCCTGCATTCAAAATCTTCATGACCAAAATTATTACAAATAGAGAATTCAATTTCACTATCAAGGGCGGAAAAGTTGTTATAGGTCCTCTTCGAGATTGCAGGCATACTTCTTTGTTTTTGAGCTTCTCTAGTCATGATTGTTTTATAGGCAACACATTGAACTGCTTTGTGACCAAAATTATGGCAAGAGAAACATTGGCCATTGAAGAAATTCCTGCGACTATCCTCCAACCGATTGTAGTTTCTATTGACATCCATTTTTGAAGAAAATTGGGAAGATTTTACCTATGGCTGGTTGTAGCTTCTGTTTCTAGCATACCCCCGATTTACCCGATAGTCTTTGTTTATTCTTGAGGAATACGTCCCTGATTTACCTGATGATTCCATTAGGCCTTTGCTCACTCCTTGCTGCATCAAGATAACTCTTGGAAGTGGAAGCTTGAGATGCTTCACCATTATACCCCAGACTAGCTTGATTAGAGGAGACACTGCACATTGATAATCTCATCCAGAGTTTCAGATCCTTTAACAAATTTAAGATTAAGAGCCTTTGTTTTCTCAATTCTTTTCTAAGGCCAACAATTTCACATTCTAACTTCTCAAGAGATTTTTCCTTTCCATCAAGTTGAATTGCAGAGCATCAATGATCACATTCTTTTCTTCTAAACATGTTTTGAGTCTAGAAATCTCTTCATAAAAGCCATCCACATCTATAGCATCCATGTAATCATCATCTTCAAATGCCATTAAAAGTTTATAGTGATTACCTCGCTCATCTTCATCGCTATTTGATAGTCCATCACTATCTTCATGAGTGTAATAGCTTTTCTTATTTTGTTTCTTGTTCCATCTAACAGGTTCCTTCCCCTTATCCTTGTGAGGACATTTGGCAGCATAGTGACCTACTCTTCCACAAGCAAAGCATTTGAAAGGTAACTTACCTCGGAATCGTCCAGCACACCGTTGAAGATTTTTGACAAAATTTGATTCTTCTTCTTCATCTGATATGTGTCCTGACTCATAGTAGACTCATTTTCCAGAAGCTTTGAAGGCAACTTCTCTCCTGTCTAATGGACCTCCTTTCCTCATTTCATAAGTAGTTAGAATTCCATGCAGCTGTGACATTTTAAGGTTTTGAAGATTCTCCTTTTCTTCTATTACAGAAACTTTAGATTCAAACCTAGGGGATAGAGATCTTAGAACTTTTTCAACCACAACAGTCTCTTTTACTTCTTCACCCAAATTTTTCATACAATTAACAATCTCATCTACACGAAGGAAATAATTAGCCACACTTTCATAATTATACATCTTGAGATTTTCAAACTGAATCCTGAGGGTTTGAAGTTTTTCTCTTTTACCTGATCATCTCCTTCATAACTCAGAACAATCTTGTCCCATATCTCTTTTGCGGATTTAAACTGCATAACCTTGACAAATTCTGATTGAGATAGGCATCCTAATAGAGTATTGACCACTTTTGCATTTGTTTCATACTTCTTCTTCTCAGCCAGATCTGTAGGAGTTGCTGATGGAAAAGTATACCTTGTATATATGATATCCCAGACTTTTGTACCAAGAGATTGAAGATAGGCAGTAAATCTTACCTTCCAATAAACGAAGTTTGTCCCATCAAAAATCGGTGGCTTGATTGATGCTTCCCTCTCATAGTTGCTCATGATGAAAGATCTTCCTTCAAGCGATCAAGTCTTCTGAAGGACCTGCTCTGATACCAATTGTTGGAAATAATACTAAGAGGGGGGGTGAATCAGTATTATCAAGTCAAATATTCCTTTTCCAAAACAAATGATATACGCTACTTCAGTTAGTTAAACACACATATATACGCATCTATGCATAAGGAAAACCGCGTATACAAGGCAAGCTTTTAATTTACTTTATCTTTCTGATTATGATTGTTAATCTGTGTTGCAGAAACAAATAACCAGTAACCAGAGACAGTAAAACAGAACATAAGGACAATCACGCACAAGAACACAAGATATAAGGTGGAAACCCAATGTGGGTGAAAACCACCTATTGCAATTCATCTCTATCTTCTTTTAAATTAGAAACTTCTTTTACAATGTACTGGTGCAGCCCTTTACCAGTACGTAGGCTGCAACCTGCAGAGAGCTACAACCCTCTCTCGTTCTCTAGCTTCTCCTGGAAGGGAGCAACAACCCCCTTTAGCTCTTGCACTAGCCAAGATACTAGTACGTAGGTGCTGGCCTAAAGAAGGCTACAACCTTCTCTTTCTTCCAGGGACCACGTTTCATAAATTTTCAGACTAGATCCAAAAACATCAATCAATCATCAAGAATCAACCAATCTCCTTTCCACCAATTAGATCTGAATCAAGTAGATACTTCTTTGACAGCTGTACCCAAAACACAGTACCAGAAACCACACACCAAACACTGAACCCATAACACAACAGCAATAAACAGAAGCAGCTAGATCACAACTTAAAGAATATACGTTATTTCAATAACCTGCAACTTGCGTGCGTACGCTTCTGTGTTTGGAACAACCTGCGTATACGCTATTTTAATTCACTGAACCAGCGTGTATACGCGCCTTCGCTTCACTGAACCTGCGTACAGATCTATAAAGGATAATTCGCTCTTCCAGATATTCAAAAACACTAATTAACCTAGATTATCAGTGTTATAGATCAAGTAAGTGCCACATAAAACATACCAAAATCATATAAAGATATTATCATTCAAGTTTAAAGATTATGACCCATCAATAGAACTTATCCTTCTTCTTTTCGCTAAGGTTCCTCCTTTATTCAGATCCAGATCTGCACCATAACCCAATTACCAACATTCAGATCTACCACTTTTCAGATATTCAATAATAATTCAGATGATCATTTTCCACAAGATCTCCTTCCTCTTTTATAGTCTTAGTCCTTCCACAATACCACGGTCCAAAAACATAACATTTCAATACCATGAACCCAAAACTAGGGATCAACACATCTGACGAGACGCCATGGTCCAAAACAATAGGTTCAAATCCCAAGGACTAACTACCATGGACCAAGAGTAAGTTCCCCAACATATACGCGCTTTTGTAACGTATAACCCACGTGTATATGCGTCTTCGTCTAGATGAACCTGCGTATATGTTTTTTTCTTCTTTCTGAGTGCCTGAACTGAGATCTGGCACCAAGATGAGTTGCCATCAAGGACAACACCAGAGCCATAGCATCAAACCTATGCCATAATGCCAACAACTGAGTGCGCGAACCCCTGTAGTTGTGTGTGCAGGGAAGTTGAGTCTATAATTTGTGAATTGAGATAAAAAAAGACAAGTTTTTGAAGAATTATTGAGTAATTTGTTCATGTCTATTTATGTTATATGCCACCGATGAAGAACCTGTTTTATGAAACATTGATTGAGTGCTACACAATTCTCTTGAATAAGTACTAATAATGTATGCAATGCATGTTTAAACACTTCAATGAAGACTTTGGTGATATCTCTTCAAGTAGATTTGGGTGAACACCAATTTAGGATTACTTTCAAGTGCACGTAAGTAGGTAGATCAACTATTAAAGGTCCACAAGGACTAATTGTGGACCTTCGTGAAGGTCTAAATACCATTTTAACAAAGTTGCAGTTGACAAGTCTTGGGAGTCTATTGATCTACGCGGAGGAAGATCTAAGGCATTGGAAGACATCACACTAGTCTCTAGATGCAGAAACTTGGTTCTTGCATCCCCCCATACTGCTTCGGATGAGACTACATCCTATGATATGTGGGTTGTTGCTGAAAGGTCCAGTAGTGTAGGGTTTTGTTGGTCCAACTAACTCTGAACCTGGGTCAAGACCGCCTAAGCCAACATATTGTATATTCAGTGATTGTACCTATGGTGTTAAGTGCATTTTGTATATATGTTGTTGTGTGTATATTGCATATGCAGTGTTGGGTACAGATGGTGTTATGTACATGTCGGATATGCGGTGATGTGTACATATTGTATAGTGCACATGATGGACATGCGGTGTTGTGTGCATATGGTGTTGTGCGCATGTTGGATATGTGGTGTTGTGTACATAGGGTGCTATGTACATGTTGTATATCTAGTGCTAATTACATATGGTGTTGTATGCATTTTGTAAAAGTGGTGTTATGTACAAGTGTTGTTGTGTGCATGATTGTACATGTGGTGTTGTGTGCATTTGGTTTTGTGTACATGTTGTACATGTTGTGTTGTGAGCAGGTGGTGTTGTGTACAAGTTGTGTATGTAGCGTTGTATACATGTGGTGTCATGTACATGTTGTGCATGTGGTGTTGTGTACATGTGGTATTGTGTACATGTTATACATATGGTACTAATGTACATGTGGTATTGTGTGCATGTCATACATGTTGTGTTGTGGGCTATGTATGGGTATTATGTAGTCATGGTATCATGACATTTGTTTTCATTGTGTTGTACGTTGTGCAATACATGTCTTATGTTGTGTTGTACACCAGGTGTAGGTACATGTATTATATGGTATTGTACATTGGGTATAAATGTATGTATTATGTTGTAAACCTTGTGTAGGTGTATGTGTTGTGATGTACATTGCGTATGTGTACGTGATTGAGGAAAAGAAAAGGCACTAGGTGTTACTAGATGTGGCAACTGATTCAGTGTGCATATGGAAAGGACAAAGGATAAATGTAGAAGCAAAGGACCGATTGAAGGATCAGTATCAATATTTTATTTTAATTTTAAATTTGCATGTAATATATGATTCTATTTTATGATGCTTACATGTGATCCAAGATTTTGATTATGATTATGATGGTTTTTTTTTAGCTAATCAGATGTGATATTTTTATACATGATGATTTGATTAAACAACTAGTTTGACTTGTTGTGACAGGAAGTAAACAAAATTGCAGGTGTACAAGCTTATTGGTGAGCTACTGATGAGGTATGGTGTGAATTTATTTCAATTCTTTTTTATTCTAATCGAAATTATGTGCTTAGTACAGGAAAGCATGGAATTCTCAATTTGGGTGGTTGAAACTGACTGTAGGATTAGCAGTAGCAACAAAACGAATTCGAACAGACAAAAATATATTGGTAAAGCACTTCAGTGGCAGGGCCATTGTGGGACACTAGTTCACAATAGTGTCCATTGATTCATGAGCATTCTATGACCAGTATGATGGTTTTGAGGCATGTATATGCCTTGGTTGTTGACCTTCTGGTGCGAGGAAGCCCTGCCAAGTGATGGATTGCCTGGGTTAGGGGATGTTGGGGAACTTGGAAGATGAGTGAATACATGGAAGGGGATGACCAAATTACCCGAGAGATCGTGTATCAGAGAAGGTAAGGTCGGGGATGGATTTTTTTTTGTCATTAGCATTGCTAGATGGAATCAGATGCACATTGGGAGTGTACCCTGGAAAAATGAGTCAAAAACTGTTCACTAAGAGGAAAAATGGTGTAGGATTGTAGCGCTGGACATTGGTACAACTTTGACTTTGGCAGCATAGATTTTGGACTTCTTGGGAAGGAGGTAAATCCTTGTACTATTTTTGTGGGTGGAGGTGTGAGCCTTTAGATTCCCTTGTTGCTGATGTAAGCATAATATCCTTTTATTTGTTGGTTGAGTAAATGTGCATATCTATATATGTGTATGTTATTGTAAATATTGTATCGAGATGGATTTATAAATCTCCATAGACAGTATGGTTATTTTCTGGTTGAAGAAAATGTGCATGTGAGTATATGGGGTTGTTATTGTGAATATCGTAATGAACTATGTTAAAAATCTCTAGTAAATGGTATGTTTGTCATGTTTCAGCAGTGATCATTGTAAATACTACAACGAGCTATGTTATAAAGCTCCATAGGTAGTATGTTTTACTTTTTAACAGTCTTGTTTGTTGTAGGTGTCATTGAACACCGAGGACGGTGTTCCCCCAAGGGGGATGGCTCTGTAATAGTCCTAGTGAAAATTCCATGGAATAAAAGTTAAGGAAAAATAATAACCACGATTATGGGACACTATTCCAATTTGAATGGTAGGAAAAACATCCTAGTGGATGTTCATTTCGGTTATTATGGCTAAAGGAAAATGGAAAAGGAAATGGAAAAGTATCTAGAAAGGAAAATGGAATTAATTGGCATTTTATTTATGAAAATAATGGAAATTAGGAGAAAAGGAAGATGAAAGGTCACAGGTTGCATGTGAGGAGGAAACTAAATGAAAATAATGGAAAATGAATAAAATAGAGGCCTCATTGATAAAAAGTCTTATGAGAATCAGTTTATAGGCTTTTGGTCAGTTCAAATTTGGAGATATCTCTCTCTATTCTCTCTCTCTCACTCTTGGACACTTAGAGTTTTCTTGGAGCACTTCAACATTGGATCAAGAAAGGAAAAGAAGGCAAAGAGGAAGAAAAATATCAAGCAAGACAGAATAGGATCAAGCAGCTACAATGGGTTTATTTGTAGGTATCAATTTCATGTCTGATTTCTTGATATATTTGGCATGTGTGTTTATGAATCTGTGTTATTGGTTCTATTGTTCTCATGGGCATGGGTTTTTCTAGGTGTGACAGTGTACTTCATCCTTTCCTTTCCATTTCTAGATAGCCATGGTGTGATAGGGTTCTCATGTTTTGGTTGAGATGGATTGTCGGATGGATTCAAAGCTGAGTGAGGTGAATCTATGAATGAAATGACACATGTTCTAGCAATCCTTAGATCAGACTGTGGATTGTAGTAAAACCTAGAGACTAGGAGACTGGAAAATTTCTCACGGGATAGGTGGAGAAATCTGGTGGCATCCATGCTTGTGTATGGCTTAGTGATACAGTGAGGATTGCAGTAGAGCTTGATTTTATTGATGAGGGTGAGGTGGTTTAGCCTCGGGAAGCCCTAGTTGGTTCTTTTGGATTGAGTCCCACATTCATGCTTGGAATATGGCATGGGGGTGATTGGTTGAAGATAGATTAGACTAAGGTAATCTATGGTCGGGTGGAATGTGGTAATCCCATACTGGGTTGGCTTTTGCGTTCACTAATAAGAATTCCTTTCCTTGGTATTTTCTATGTAAAAGTACTAGATTATATGTGGCATTTATGGTTGTGGTATCCTCATTATTTCTATTGTTTATATGTTGGTTATGAATATGTTTTATGAAAATGAAAATGTATGGTTCTCATCATGTTTTTATTTTTAAATGATTGAGCAATGAATCTATGACCTAATAGATGATAATGCAATGTGATAAGGAATCAATGATTCCTAGTGATTCTCAGATAAGTATAAGAACCCTATGCTCAGATCTATTATTATGACCTATAGAATGCATATTTATGACATGTTTGACGAAATGTTTGTCATGGCTAGTAGTGGTCCAATCAAGTCTTTGTTAAAGAATTTTCATTAGCATCATTGTCTCTATGTTTCTTTTCATTTCTATAAATTCCATGAAGTTATGTGTAGTGATTGGGTCCTATCCCTGAAATTTATCCCTAAATATTGGAGTCGCTAGCATAGAACTAGCATAAAAAGGCTACAGTCACACTTAGATAGGCTCATGGGAGTGTTTGGGACCCTCAATCACTTGGAGGGCTTGGAAAAGGAGCGACTAGGACCCTAGGGCCTTGAACTGTTGATTTTCCTCATGGGTTGGTCACTTGGAAGGGTGGGGTAGCTCTTGGAGGTTCTGTAGGATGTGTGGATGGTCAATTTCGGTGTGTTTTGTCAGTTCCACTTCCTTAAGGTGATGTAGGAGGTTGAATAAGATCATAGTAGCCTCTTGTCACATGCTTACCCTGGTTCACCAGTTAGCTTAGGTAAATGTGGGAGGAGGGAATTACATACCAAATGCATTTATTCTTCAAATAGAGCCTAATTTTCTTGACTAAGTAAGGGGACAACTTCATTGAAACCCAGTAAGATGAAAAAATGATTATATTCCTCCAGTTTATGTTTCTAGGCTTTTTTTCCACTGAAGCCTCACCCGAATTATCTATCATGTTGATATCATTTATCTTATTTTCATATTCTTCCATTGCTTCAATGATAGAGAATGAATTCTTATCTTCCACCAACATATCATTTTGAGGATTCTAGTTCTTTTGTTTACGACTTCTCGTAGAGACCCTTATAAACTTGTTATTTCCTTGAAGAATACCTGCTTCCTATTCCTTTATTCGTTGGGGGCACTCCCTAATGAGATGACCATACTGATGACATAACTGAAATCTAAATGGAACATGTTCATAGTCCAGTGTTTGAGTCCATATTTCAACTTGGTAATACAACTCTATGGATTCTGGTAATGGTTGGGAAATGTTCATCTAGACATATAGGCATGCAAATGGCATATTTCTTACTCGCCAAGTCACCTCTGAAACTTTGACAGATTTCCCGAGTGCTTTTCTAATGCCTTCCAATATTTAAACTATCCAAAAATATATGGGAAGGGAATATAAACTTACCCAGACCAGGGAAACAATGAATTCATCCTTGTCTAGGTTAAAGCATGCTTTCGGTGACAAATATATAACTCAAAATTATTATAAAAATATGGCCCCCCTTCAAAGATATATTCCTTGTTCTCTAAATTATAGAATATGACTACGAAAAAATCTTTTGGGCCTAGTCTCAAGTCTACCTCCCCTTTGTCTTGCCATTTTTTTTTAATCCATTGTTCAAGCTCCCTCTCGATTGGCCAAATTGCAATAAAATTACATATGAAAGCATGATCACTCATCCACTTTTGGTGATCCTCTAAACATTTTTAGGGTATGATGAATCTAGGGTTTGTAGTAGCCTTTGGTATACAATGACCTCTAAAACCTTCTTTCCATTTATCACCCATGATTGGAACTTGCGATGACCCCGAATTCCTTTCTTTTGAGTAATAAAATTTTGTTGACTTAATGCCTTTGCCTGTAAGAGCTTTCCAAAAGGAGGTAGATCCTCCCCCCATCATCAGGGCCATCGTAAGAGTTAGCGATATGGGTGTATACAATCTATCTAGGAGGTACTAATATGAGAAATAGATAGTAATACATATGATCAGGTTGTAGGTTTGAGCCCTCTTGTAAGATCCAGAGCTCTAGAGCAGCACCACCTCATTAGTGGAAGAAAAAAGAAATGCATACTCCATGGGAGGTATTGAGTGTGCAGCAATAAACTAAAATGCATACAACTTCACACTTGATATGATAGAGAACCATCAATATAAAAATTATTATGGTTTTCTAATCCATCAAGATAATGAAAAGGCATTATACATCAAATGATTTTATTCTTGATATGAAATATGAAGCGTTAATAAGGTCTAGACACCAAAGTTCAATCTCTAGGTGCATAATCTCGACTTAAGGGGCACTCTAATAGATATTTGATCATTTTAATTGATTATTCATTCCATTAAAATTAAAATAATAGATGTATAACTAGATTCTTTATAGAAATTTAATGATTTTTCAATGCACAAAGGTTAAATTATTATAATGAGAAGCCGGGTCAAGAGTTCTTATGCCAAAGTTTTAGGTATATCAATGTAACCAGAAAATTCATACTCAAATTATATATATTGAAACATAACTATACTTTGAATATCACAATTTATTAATCTTGTTTGTCACCTATCTCTTTCCAAAGTACATGATGTACGTTTATGTATCATTAGGTGACCATAACAATATTTTCAAATTCTTAGATATTTGGTTCAACCATATTGATAGCTACTTCCTATAATCTCTCAATTGATCCTATGAGTTCCTCATTCCAAACTTATCTCATTTCCCTTGTCTTTTTTTTATGTAGACTAAGATATATTCTACTTCATCAATATTGCAATTTAATCATGTATTATTTGGAAAAGTATGAGATAGTCCTTAACAAGTTGTCAAACAAAGTATTTAACTAATTCTAGACTTGATTCATAGAGTCTATTTCTCTTGTATGAATGAAAATATCCCCGAATATGTAGTTCTTCATGACTCCTATAGCCTCATCCTTCTTTCCATTAATAAATATCTTCTCATGTTTATCCTTAGGTTTTGCAGCCACAAATTTTCTAAATTGCAAGACTACTCTACTTTCAAATAATGTTACATATCTTATGCATACCTTCCATAATTTGACTATTTCAGACCACAAAGTCTTGCTTAAAACTTAGAATTCATTATCACTTTATGAATCCCTAATCTAATATGAAAGTTGTCACCCAATTAAATCTACTAGAGAGATTCGAATCGATATGATCATGTGGAAAAGTGACAACCTCCAAAGTGACAAATAAACAAGATTTTGGGACTCAATCCAATAGATTTGATACCATGTTGGACAACTAGGGAATTATATAAATGAATACCAATGAATGATTTGCAAGATGATGTGGTGCCAATAGATATTATTATAATATTGATGCATACATGAGAATAACTCAATGCATTATTTTATTAGATCATTATTATTATTTCATTGATAGACTGATCCATATGATCATTTATATTTATCCCAAAACATAACGCATTTCTCTAATATAAGGCAAGCATAGTAAACTCTGATCACTTAGTGCATAGATATCTCCAATTTTTTTTCTTGGATTTAAATGTTCGTTCACCCATATGCTTCAAAGGAGAAAATATGGTTTGTTATTCCATGCATATGTAGAGGTAAATTAAGTTCATGAACACTAACATTCCAACAATGTTAGGCACTGATTACACCAATGATAAAGATCACAAATAATAGTATGATTTAAAGATGCAACTTTTACATTTCAAATTGAGATATAAATGGTGCCATTTTAATAACTTAGTCATTTTTCCCTCCCATTTCAAAATCAATGTTTCTCACTATAAACCTTATGATTTTCAATGGTGCAAATAACTATTAATAAAAAAAATATTGACACATGTGTTATGCGAGGGTTAAATGTTTATATATTTTCATTGGTATAACATTTTTATTTTCTCATATATTATGCTAACCTATATTGATTGAGTTTTTATTGCGTTTTGATGAATGATCATTAGTTATATTTACAATATGCCTAATCTATGTTTAGTAATTGAATTATTAGTTTTACCTTAATGTAAGCACAAGGACCTAATATACGTATTCAAATTATTGAATTATGTTCATGCCCTAATAAGAATTCATTATTAGTATGTTGTTATATTATTAGGTAGTCTATAAGCCTTTGTTGTACCCTTTCATTATAATTGCACCCTTTGTGTAGTATACCTAGGGGGGATAGTATGGGGCATATAGGGAGGTACCCAAGGGAATAATATAATAATGGGATGGGCCATAGTAATAAATAAAGTGGTTAACCCATATCATGTAATGGACCACAAGTAGTTAGCAATAATGTAATAAGCCCATTGTATTAGATAGATGGTATTGAGGGAACCATGGTAATGAACCATGGTATTGTATGTATGAGGACTATATAGAGGCTAGAGACTCCCCATGGAGAGATGTCAAGGAATATTATATTAACAAGCATATGGCTTGTGGAGTGTTGTCCTTCCTTAAGGAGTGATTGTATGGTGTTTCCCTACCTCAAGGGTTTGATCAATAAAGAATCATTTCTATATTTAGAGCTTGTTATTTTTTAGTTTATTTCTATTATCATATATTTTCCGGTCAAATTTATAATAATTTGTCTCTTATACATAAAAGAAGGAGACCTAGTCCTAGGATCATCATATCTCCTCTTTATATTGGATTCAATGTGAAAGGAGATTTCCCTTAAGGTGTATTATATTCATTGATTTTTTTTCTATTTTAAGGCTCTTGGTTCATAATATTTGGTTTGTGAACTTTGAAGATTTCAATATTATGTAGCTCGAGTGGTTCGAAAAAATGTTGTTATCCTCCCCATATGGGTTCAATTCCCACATGTGACATGTTGATCTCATAATGAGTATACCCCTGCAATGGCTTCAAGCCCTAATTTCTTAGAGTCCCATAAGGATTGAAACATATATATTCTTAAAATGGGATATAAATAGATTACTTCTTTAGAAAAATAATTTGGTTTTGGAGCTATGATTCTAGGGTTTTCCTTTTGAAATCAAGACATCTTGGAATTTTCATTATAACTCATTTTTTGGGGACGTTTCAAATAGTGAAATTTTGAGGAGATGTGTTGAAATATTTAAGTACACGTTATCAATATTTCAAGTTATATTTCACTATAATTTTAGAGATATAGCGAATGGAAGTTAATGTTTGTGATTAATCTTGAAATTAGATTCAAACAAGTCATATTTTATTTTGACTATAAATTATTTTTGTGAGGTTTCATATTGTAATATGTTGTGGATACTTAGGATAAATATCATGATATAGGTGGTAAAATTTTCATATTTTGTTTCATTATAATATTGGAGATACAAAGTGTGGACGACACAATATGTGACTAATCCTAAAACCATTTTTAAAAGAGACAAATTCGAATTTTCATTATAATTGTTTTTTATCAGGTTTTAGACGTTGGAATTTTCAAAATCCTAGTGTGATATACTAAATGACATGTGATATTTTTTCTAGATTTTGACTTGTTATAATTTATGAGATATATATTCTAAAAGTTTGAGTGAATTTATGAGCTTTTTCTTGTTCAGCAAGCTCATTTTCAATTTATTTTTTAGAGACATGTTCTAGCGTCTTTAAATAACATAGTGGTATGTTGCTCAATAGGTAAAACTATGATATGGGAAGAATACATGTGAGAACTACACATGGTTTCACCTTGTTGGAAACCCCCATGACCCTTGTTGGCACCCCTTCTAGTAGTACCACATTATATAGTACATGTATACATAATCTCACTTCCACGTACCTTTTGGCATATATAAAGTCTCATGGATATACTTGAAATTAGCTTTAGATAATCTATTCAACTATCTTGTTTCCATAGTACATCAAGAACAATGCTTAGGTAGACCACTCTCTATTACCTAGCTAGTTGGGTAGTACATATAAGGGTACACTTGGGCATCCTTAGTTAGTTCCTTAAGATTTTGGGCCTAGTACTATTGTTGGATATCACATGTACACCAAAGTGGTATACCACTAGACCTCCGTTGTCCTTGAGATCCATTAACTCTTTCCCATGGCTCCAAAGAAAGATCCAAAATTGACTTCACCAGTCAAACCTCTATAAATCTGCTCTATGACTAATGAATAATATTAAGAGATATAAAACCAACTATCTAACTTGGAAATTTAAATCAAAAAATTCAATGAAAGGTCATTGAAAAAGGTTGATTTGATCAATTCAGTAATAGAAATAGAACATAAGATGAAAAATAAGATTAATGAAAATAATAAATAGATGAATGAAATAAGGAATAGACGGAAAGAAAGATGGATGAAAAAATGAAACATATTGAAATAAAGATGAACAAAAATTAGGAAAAGATGGAATTAAAAATGGAACAATTGGAACATAAGATTATAGAAGCCTTAAATGGGAGGCTTCATCAAATTGATAATGTCATTGAAGGGACTCATGAAAATAAAGGTAGTATTCATGTTTTTTTGTTAGTTTGACCCATGGGATATTTGAACCTTGAATCTCATATTTTACATATTACTCCATAACATGTCCATATCCAATTGAGCTACCCCCATGGGAAAAGGTACTATGCATGTTGAATAGATGTCTAATAATAATAATTTTTCAGGGGATTTAATTGAAATAGTGGAGTTACATCTGGATGGTTTCCAAAGAGAGCGAACCTACCCAAGGATAAATTAAATAAGTTTGATGTAACAAACGTATTTAACTAGGTGAATAAAATTGCATAATTTTATGGATGAGAAGAAAATGAGTATAAATGGATAGTTAAAAAGGAAGTCCCATTCTTATAATTTTACTTTGGGTTTATTTACAAGATACATGAAAGTAAAACAAGGGAAAGTTCGGGAAAAAAACTACTTCAATCAATTAAAAAAAATCAAGCAATTAGGTGATATTGAACATTATGATTCAAAAGTTCAAGGATTGGCCACAAGAGTGGATAACATAATTGATGAATGTTGGCTTAATGAGGCCTAACCCATGTTCGGAAGTGATTTAGCCAAGCAAATCCCGGTACTACTGGCCCTTTCAGCAACAATCCGCAGAGCGCGGACTGAAGTCTCACCTAAAGTAGTATGGGAGGGTGCTGGAACCAGGTTTCTGCACCCTAGGGATGTCTTGATGAAGTGTTTGGAGGGTTGCGGTCTGACCCTGTGCAGTTGCGCTGCTCCGTGCAGTTGTCTATCCTTCGCGACCTATGCCACTACCTCCGCGCACCTCTATAAGGGCACGAAGAAAGTACTACCCTCATCTCTATTCTCACTGCGCTATTATATTAGTGCTTAACTTAACTTATGAGGGCCCAATAATCTTATTACTTCTTTCAACATTTAGGTAAGTGCGCATAATCATAAATAGTATAAATTCATAAAGATAAACATAAACATAGATGCACAATATTTTGAATCAAACTTATCTTTATTAGTATTTTTTTTCAAGTACAATCCCACTTTCAGACCCGACTCTACCCTACGCACTCAGTTGCAGGGGTTCGTGCACTCAACTGCAAACTCTACTAGGCCTCTGCACACTCAGCTGCAGAGCCTCTTCATACTACTATGACCCACTACACCTAGACCTTCCATCTATGCTCTAATCATGCCTTCGCATCTATCTAGTACTTTCTTAAAATTAATGTCTTTACACTTAGGGCCTCGCTCTATTTATACAATCCCATGGTCCGTGGACCATGGGTAGGCTGACACAACTTTACATTATTTTACAATTCTTAGGGCGAACAATCCTATGACTCATCCTAGACTTTCGCGCTCCGTGCCCAAACTTTGTGGAGTCTTACAATACAATTAACCAAAACTTGGGCTTTAAGCCACAAAACCTGTTGTGGGGGATCCCATGCCCAACAGGCCCCCAACACAATCATCGTGACTTGTCCCAAGTCACTCTGCTGGTGTGACTTTCTTGGCAAGAAGCCCCTCCAACTGTGCCTGGGCTGCACGAAGGTCCGCAGCGCACTGCTCCGTTGTATACTGTATCTACTCTACTCTTTCTGCTTCTAAATCATCTACGTCTAACTCAATTTTCTTCTTTGGTACTGGCTTCTAGTGCTTGTGCTTATAGTCCTGCACCCCTGTCCTCTGGTGGATTAGTCAAATAGTCGAACCACCCATGTAGGGCTTTAGGCGACTATCGTTTACTTTTCTTGGGAAGGGTTCTCCATTAAGTTTGACTAGCTGGACCGTGCCTCCGTCTATGATCTCTTTTACCACATATGGTCCCAACCAGTGCATTCTGAATTTTCCGGGAAATTTTTCAAACTTGCTGTCATACAGAAACACTAAATTGTTTACCTTGAAGGTGTGCAACTTGATATGGCTGTCGTACTAGACTTTCTCACGTTGCTTTTGTACCTGCTGGTGAAATCTGGCCAAAAATCGTTCTTCCTCAAGTTCTTCTAATTGCGTGAGCCTTTCTTCCAGAGCTTCGCAGTCCGTCATGCTTGTGAGCACTTCTATTCGTAGACTAGGTACAATGTATTCCATCGGCATAACTGCTTCCGTACCATAGACCAACCGAAATGGTGTTTGTCCCATCAATTTCTTACACATTGTCCTTTGTGCCCATAATACAGCAGGTATGCACAGGTCCCAGTCGTTTTGCTACATGTTACATATTCTGGTCAACACAGTCTCCAATATTTTATTGAATGCTTCTACTATTCCTTTAGCCTGTGGGTGGTATGGTGTACTTTTTTTGTGATAAACCTGGAACTCTTTCATGAGCGCCCTGATGGTTTCATTTAAGAAATTTGTTCCGTGATCATTCACTAAAATTTTCGGGTAGCCAAATCATGTCAAAACATTTTCAAACAAAAACTTAGCAGTCGTGTAATCCTTGACCGGTTGTGCTTCCACCCATCGTGTCAAGTACTCCATAGTGGTGATGATGTAGCGTGCACCCATCTTTCCCTAAGGTTTGATTGGGCCTACAAAGTTGATTTCCCATTTCTCAAATGGCTGCAGTGTCATTTGGGGATTTAACGATATCACGTCCCTTCATGATGGTTTTCTCATCCTTTGACATATATCACAGGCTTTACAATGCGCTTTCAGTTCCTGGTGCAGGGTCAGCCACCATGACCCTGCATGAAGAATCTTTTGTGCAATCGTGCGCCCTGCGTAATTTCCTCCTACAGCACCCCCATTTGCTTCCACGAGGATCTGACCTCGCTCAAATTCAGATATGTATCTTCGCAATATCTCATCGGTACCCATCTTGTAGAGGTGCCCCGCGATGAAAAAAAAGTCCACTGCACACACCACCACTTCATTCCTCTATTGGATTGAGTACTCCTTCAGCGCAGTCCCTGTTGTTAGAAAATGGGTTATATCTTCGAAGTGTCCATCCACGATGCGTACTGCAAAGAGCTGTGCATCGGATAGTCCCTCCTCCAAATTTGTTGTTTCCTCGCTTGTCTTAATTCGTGACAAGTGGTCTGGTCCTGTGTTTAAGCGTCCCATCTTGACTATGACCTCAGAATCATATTATTGAGAAAATAAGAGCCATCTGCATACGCACCCCCCCAACACAGGATTGTTCACCAAGTATTTCAACGTGGAATGGTTGGTATACATCTTAAAATGTCCTCCAAGTAAATAGTGTCAATATTTCTGGAGCGCATACACCATTGCCAACCCCTCGCGTTTAGTGGTAGAGTAGTTCTTTTCTACTTTGGAAAATATTTGACTCACAAACGCGATCGGGTGGTCCACACCCTCCACGCCCTCCTATGTGAGTACATCTCCCAACGCGATACATGACGCATCAATATGTAGATGAAATTCCACATCCCATTTCGGGAAGATCAAAATTAGAGCGGAGGCCAGTTTCCCCTTTACGACATCCAAACTCTTCATGCAATCATCATTCCAGTAGTATGTCATATCTTTTTTCAATAGCTTTTCCATCGGTATGGTTATTTGGGCATAACTCTTGATAAACTTCCTATAGTAGCCAGTGTGCCCCAACGTAGTGCTTAACTATTTGACACTATGTTGTGCTTCCAGATTCAGAATAACAACAATCTTCACAGGGTCCACCATTAGGCCTTGTTTGCAGAACACATCGCTTAGCAGGTTGCCAAAGGGAATGAGGAAGGTGCACTTTTTAAGGTTCAGCGCAATCTAGTGTCGCAGAAAGTATCCAGCTTGCTACATGGTGCTTAACTAATCCAAATACAGTCCAATCATCCAGATAGACCTCCAAGAAATTGTGGATTTACTCTTTGAACGCTGCCACCACTATGCGCGAGAATATCACTGGCACATTCTTCAGTCCAAAGGGCATAATGGTGTACTGAAAGCAGCCCCATTCTGTTGTGAAGGTTGTTTTTCTCCTATCTTCTGGTGCGATCTTAATCTAATGGTAGCCTGAGAAGCCATCTGTAAATGAGTAAGCTTCCTGACTGCCAACATTCTCCAATACTTCGTCTGTGAATGGTGTCGAGAATGGATCGTGAACACCAGCATTGTTGAGCTTCCTAAGGTCCACGCATATTCTTATTTCACCTTTCTGTTTTTTCTCTCACACTACCATAGGACTCACCCAATCAGATTCTTCCACTGGTTCGATAATTCTGGCTGTTAGCATTTTATCTAGTTCATCACAAACCTTTTCTTTATACTTTGGTTTCAAGGGGTAAGGTTGCTACTTAACTGGATTTGTATCCAGTTTTAGAGTGATCTTCATCATCCCTAAGTCACCAATGATCCCTTTTAAGTCTGTGATTTTTTTCAGGAACAAGTCTTGGTATTTGTGGAGTAATTCAGCGACCTTATCTACCATAGCATCATCCCAATAGTCCCCAAACGTCACATACTTCAACTCTGCTTCTGTGCCAATGTTTACCTGCTTTGTTTTTAGCAACGCGGTGATGTTGGGTTCCTCAATTAATGGTCCTCGGACCTCATGACAGCCTTCGGTTTATGGGATATCAATATTCTGGGGGTCATCATCATCCTCCTCCACCTGCATGTTATAACATTCTAGAGTGCTACTTAACTGGGTTACCCATACTAGTTGTAGCATTTCCAGTGGCTCCTGTGGTATTTTGAAGATGGCAACTTTTATTGCTTGCAGCGCATCATCAATAGTATCCAACCACTGGTCTTCAAATGTGAATGTTAACAAAAATCCATCGCGCAAGACATCCCATTCTCCCATACCATGTCGGAGTTCTATCTCAGTATACTAGTTCATGGGTATGACATCAAAGGTATGGTAGAATAAGTGTACCCATTCGGGTTGTGTTTCTTCCCCGTAGACCTTGCTCCATTTTGCGAGGTGCGTACACAGGTCATTTCATCCATCATATTTGTCTTCTAACTGCAACTGCAGCTTCCTAAACCATAGGAGCATCATCCTTCTACATCCCCGCCAGTCCTCAAAGTTTTCTTGGCGTGTACCCCACCATCGTGCAGGTGTTGCACGCAGTGCCTATTTTAATGCATCGAACCACTGTTGTTCCACTATCGTGCTTTCACATTTGCTCAAGAAATCATCCACCGCTGCCAATCCATCATAAGTCAGCAGCTCTTGTGCCTCTATTGTCACACAACATAGTGATCTAATCATCATGTTGCAATTCAGCGTTGTCACTTCATGCAACGGATTCTACTAGCACTCTACTTCTTCATCTAAATCCGAAGTGCAGGAGGTTTCGTGCTCCCATGAGATTCTTCCATCTACAGTCAGATTCACCCAATCTTGGTCTCATGTAGTTATCTTGTAAATAGATTAAAGGTCATCATCGCTTTCATCATAGTGCACTAGTTTAGTGTAGCGCGCTCCTTCGGCTGGGTCTAGTGGGATTACTATGCATAGTGACTTTTTCTCGAAGATCACTTTCCACTTCTTCAGATTGATGACTTCGTTCATATCGGTCGCCCAATCTATTCCTAACAACGTGGCAAAG
Organism: Pinus taeda; assembly: GCA_000404065.3. Classification (NCBI taxonomy): domain Eukaryota; kingdom Viridiplantae; phylum Streptophyta; class Pinopsida; order Pinales; family Pinaceae; genus Pinus; species Pinus taeda. Next base: position 197,227 of record APFE030400204.1, on the reverse strand, counting down.
GGATTACTATCATCCATAATCTCTATCACTTCAAAATCCGTCTGTGTGCTCACGCCTTCAATATCAACTGTTACCCCTTGCAACCTTCCCATGGGCAAAATCTTATGTTGGTTCACCATTCGTAATTGAATAGGGGACCACTGTAATGCGAGCATGCCCATAAGTTCCCATGTTTGATTCGGTAATACCTTCGTGTCCTAACCCAGATCTAGGATTACCTGATCCATTTCATATTCCCCAATTTGTGCAGTCAACCCCATTTCTCTTCCAGTGCACAATGCATGCTTCCCCAATTTCTAGACGACGCGCGGTTCCCCTGACCCCTCGCACCTGGTGATCAGTTCCTATAGTCCTTTAACCACCTTGTTGTCACACATCAGTTTCATGCATGTATCTAGAAAGGTAGTAAGAATTGAAGGATCCATTCCTGGCTCTATTTGATCCTTACTACTTGAAGTGGAGGCCTCTACGAAGCTCTTCTTAGCTTCCATGAATGTCTCCTTTGCGTGTTCTAAGTCAAACTCGGGTTCCTTTGTAGGAACCTTGCGAACCCACGTACTTTCTTTTGGTCTCAATGACATTGGCCCTCCTCCTGCCAAGTAGTTCGCGAACACTGGACAATGATCCTTGTCATGACCTTGGCCTTTGCATTTTATGCACCATACTTCCTCCTGCGCCTCTCACCGTGGTGTTGTATCTTGCTTCAAGCTTTGCATTTCCAAACACAGATTCTGTATTTGCATGTGGATTTGTTGAACTCCCAACCCAGGGTCCTGTATCGGGGCTCATGTAATCTCATCTCCATATCCAATGCTTCGGCCTTGGTAGAAATTTTTTGCTGTGACAGCACCATCCTCAAGTGGGATGTCAGAGATGCTATAAACCATGTGCGATATTGCACATCTATTAGCATCATATTGGCCTCACAGATCTCACTCTTCATCCTTTGGTTCAAATCCCAAGGGGTCTCTCCCAGAAGCATCGCGATTTATTTAAACCTGATGATTGACTGTGTCTCTGATTTTGGCCTGTTAAATTCTCTTTTCGATGCATTCTAGATCTCTACTATCTCTGTGTTTGGGTGGTTGTTAGAGTGCTTGATGTACCAAGTTAATGCGCAATACTGCAACATGCTTACCAATGTAGCCCTCTTAGTGTTGTCATCTGTGACACCTTGTGCTTCCCATACTTCTCTTACCACGAACCAAAATTGGTCTGAATCCTCATTCCCTACTCCTCTGAATACTGGTAGTTTGATCGCGCTTGCCATACTGAACTGTGGAGTGGGTGGAGATGGAGGTGAAGGAGGTGAAGTGGGTGGTAACTGTGGAATTTGCTGCCTTATCAAACTGACAGCACTTCTCGAAGAAACTTTCATGATCTTGTCCTCGCTCTCCTGCAAGGGTGAAATTAAGGGACTATTTTCTATTTCTTCACGACTTCCGCTTCTGTAGATTCTTCTACTCTGTGTAGTCCCAAATATTAATTTATTCGCATAAGTTGCTTTTCACATAAAAACATCTTAATCCAGGTATTCAAAGATTTAATATACTTACTCGTGATCCCTTAAGAAAACGTCACTCTACCTCGCTGCAACTAACGGTCCTATCCACTGCAAACTCAGTGATAAATCCTCCTATTATTCAGTCGAGCCATTGGTCCACAGCTCACGCTATCTTACCTTCTGAGGCTTCCAATCTACACACTAATTCTGGAATCCACACTATCAGTTGCTCGAGACTACACCTTCCTTGGCTGTCGGCTAATGTCACGATCCACTCATACAGTTTAGAAGGAAAGGATGCAAAGAAAATCTCGTGGATGTCCATATACACGTAGTGATCCAACCACTTTTTCTTAGATACTTGTGGAGTTATGTTTTCCTATGTCACGAACTCGTGAATCTTCTTGTCCAACCACTCTTCAATTTCCTTCTTTGTTAGCTTCCAGTGGCACAACATCAGACATCCCTTATGCAGATCCTGATCCCGGCAACGAAACCATTTGTTGGCTTAGTGGGGCCTGACCCAGGTTTAGAAGTGATTTAACCAAGCAAATCCTGATACTACTGGCCCTTTCGGCAACAGTCTAGGAATCTTGGACTGAGGTCTCACCCAAAGTAGTATGGGAGGGTGCTGGAACCAGGTTTTTGCACCCTAGGGATGTCTTGATGAAGTTTCTGGAGGGTCGCGGTCCAAACCTGAGCGCTTGTGCTACTCTACACAGTTGTCTATCCTTCGTGACCTGTGCCACTACCTCCGTGCACCTCTATAAGGGCACGAAGAAAGTACTACCCTGATCTTTATTCTTACTACGCTATTATATTGGTGCTTAACTTAACTTGTAAGGGCCCAATATTCTTATTACTTCTTTCGACATTCAGGTTAGTGCACGTAATCATAAATAGTATAAATGCATAAAGATAAACAGAAACCTAGATACACAATATTCCAAATCAATCTTATCTTTATTAGTATTCTTTTTCAAGTACAATCCCACTTTCAGACTCGACTCCATCCTACGCACTCAGTTGCGGACTCTACTAGGCCTCTGCGCACTCAGCTGTAGAGCCTCTTCCTACTACTACGACCCAGTACACCTCGACTTTCCCTTTATGCTCTAATAATTCCTTCACATATATCTATTACTTGCTTAAAATTACTGTCTTTACACTTCGAGCCTCGCTATATTTATACAATCCCATGGTCCGCGGACCATGGGTAGGCCAACACAACTTTACATTATTTTACAATTCTTAGGGCGGACAACCCTATGACTCATCCTAGACTTTCACACTCCGTACCTACACTTCGCGGATTCTTACAATACAATTGACCAAAACTCAGGCTTTAAGCCCCAAAACCTGTTGCGGGGAATCCCATGCCCAACAATGAATGTTTGTTGGAAGCTTACATCAATGGTTTAAAATAAGACATTGAACATGAGATTTTTCTAAAGCATCTTGAAAATATTATGAAAGATATGTAATTTTATTGTCATATTCAAGCCATGAAAAATGCAACATACAAGTCTACCATTGGATCATATGCAAGGAGTAGAGATTTGTTTTAAGGTTCCTAAGGAATCCCTACCTAAACCTACTCAAATATCACACAATGAAATGGAGGAAAAAGGAGAAAAAATAACTATGCTTTGGTTGTAATAATAAATGATCAAAGGGCATAAATGGAAAGAAACAAAATTTTCACCTTGAAAAACAATAATGAAAAAAAAATGGAGGCATCTACACAAATAAATGAGTAATAACTTTCCAAGCTAGAACAGTAGGAAATAGAGGTTGAAATTGTGCACAACATTGATTTAGATAGGTGCAAAATATTTTTTCATACATTGGAATGGTTTTCAATAGCTCAAACTATAAATAAATCAGGTTACATTAAGAAGGAAAGGGTTACAATGTTTTTTGACTTAGGTAGTACCTATAAATTCATTGACAAAATATTAGTCAAGTGCGTCAATTGTTTTGTATATCTAGTAAAAATTTTCAAGTTTTTGTTGCTAATGGAGGGAGTATAGATTGTGTGTGAAAAATCCATAACATTAAAATAAGTATGGGAAAATTAAATTTTTAAATCTTGATGTATTCCAATCCCATTGGAGGAGAATATGTTTTCTAGGGATTCAATGGCTAAAAACATTAGCTATAATTTCTACAAACTATAATGAATTATTCATGACATTTGAATTGGAAGGAATTTGATATGAACTAAAATTATTAAAATTTAAAACTTCTCAAGTCACCAACTCTCATAGAATGGAAAATATCCTAAAAAATGGTAGCAAAGGATTTGTGGTTGAAATTTAGCTTGTCGAAGTTAAGTAGGAAGATGAAATTATTATAGATAAATTAAAATACACCTTGGAAAATAACTATACGGTCTTCCAAGAAATCCTTAAAGGTATACCTCCACCAAAATATAATGAACATAAAATTGGAATAATACATATAAGTAACCCTCCTAATAGACGGCCTTGTAGACACCCTAATCAACAAAAGAGGGAGATTTATAAAATGGTACAAGGCATACTAGATTTAGGTATTGTTCAACCTAGAAGATGTTTATTCTCATATCCAATAATTAAAGTGAGAAAAAAAGATAATTCTTAGAGGATGTGTCTTGACTATATAGATATAAAAATAAAAAAAATCATTAAGGATAATTCCCTATATCAAATGTTGATGAGATTTTAGATGAGCTGCATGGAATGGCTTACTATACAAATATTTATCTTAAATCAGAATAGCACCAAATCATATTAGGAAAATAAGACATTCCAAAACCTATTTTAGAACACATGAAGGGTTTTGTGAGTTCTTGGTCACACATTTTTGGTTGACTATTGTTCCTTCTATTTTTTAGAGACTTATGAAACACGTTTTGCAACCCCATCTTAGCAAAATTGTGTTGGTTTTCTTTGATGATATACATATCTATAGAAAATCATAGGAAGAACATATTAAACAGGTGTATAAAATTTTGTGAATTCTTGTGAAAAAAGATTATATATAAGAAGATCCAAATGTGATTTTAGGAAATAAGAAATAAAGTATTTATATCATATTATTTCAAAGGAGCTAAGGTGGAACCCATGAAGATCCAACCTATTACAAATTGGCCTATTCCTAAGAACATCAAAAGTATTAATGGAATTTTGGGACTTAGGATATTATCAAAAAATTGTTAATAATTATGCATTCATTGAAAATTCACACACTTTTCTCTCGAATAAAAATTCATTTATATGGAATGATGATGTTACTTTAGAATTCTCTCTCTTAAAGGATGTTTTGTCTTTTACACCAATATTGGAAACACCTAATTTTGGTAAAACATTCAAAGTAGAATGTAACACATTAAGAAAAAGGATTTGGAGTAGTACCAACACAAAAAGAGAGACCATGACCTTTGAAAGCAAACATTTCAAGGGAAAATATGTCGTAAAATATACATATGAAAAAGGAATGGAAGCAATTTTACATGCAATAAAAATGGCTACTCATTGGGAAGCACTTTAAATTCAAGACAAACCATAATAGCCTAAAGTGATTTTTGGAGCAGATATTGTCATCAAAAGAAGAACAAAAATGGGGAGAACAAATTAAAGGGTTTGATTTTGAAATCATCTACAAAAATGTGAAGTGTAATGTAGTAGTATATGATCTTTCTAGAGTAGAAGAAGCTTCAATTCTATATTCTACTATGTCTACGCTTCCTATGTGGCTAGAATAAGCTCACAATGAATGGTAAAATTACAACAATACTAAACAAAAAATGCAATGTATAAAGAAAAGGATGAAATCTATGAAACATTAGGAGAGGAAGAGAGATATACTTTGGTATAAAGGTATGATATTTTTATGCCTACAATAAAATTTTAAGAAACAAATATTAAGGGAGTCTCATGACTCTTTGATGATAGGGCATGCAGGGTTTATTAAAACATATCAAGGATCAAAAAATATTTTTTTTGGGAAGGAATGAAGAAAGATATTCAAAAAATTGTAAGAGAATGTTATATTTTCTGAATAAATAAAGGAGGAGAAATAAAATATTTAGGGTTACTTTAGTCATTACACATACCTAATCAAATATGGGAAGATATATCAAAAGACTTCATTACAGGGTTAGAAAAATATGATGGTAAGGATGATATTTCTATGGTCGTTGATATACTCACAAAATATGGACGTTTTTGTAGAATTAAAAGTACAAATACACCAAGCCAAGTGGCATAAGTGTTCATGAAGGAAATTCATAGAATTCATGGTTTTAATAAAGTAATACTAAGTGACATAGTTCCAAAACTATAGGAAATTTCTAGATAGAATTATTGAAGATGAGTGGAACAACACTAGCTATGGGTTTAGCATGTCTTCCACAAACAGATGGCTAAACACAAATAGTTAACAAATGTTTAGAGGGTTATCTACGATGTTTTTCTTTAGATAAGAAATCCCAATGTATCAAGTGGCTTCCCCATGTAGAATAGTCATATAATACTACTACACATCTACTAAAATGGAGCCATTTAAGGGGCTTTATGGATATCTAGCTCCTAGTACCTCATACCTTCTGCATGATAAGTCCAAAGTACAAGAAATAGAGTGAAATATGTAGAATACTAAAGAAGCTATGAGAATTATTAAGGAAAACCTTTAAATGGTGTAAAACATGATGAAGAACAAGTATATAAAAATTGAACTAAAAGAAAATTGAGGAGGGTGATTGGGTATTTTTGAGGCTACAATTTTATAAGAAATCGACACTAATGTAAAAGAAGAATCAAATATTAACTCCAAAATGTAGTGGTCCCTACAACATTGTTCATAGAATTGGACTAGTGGCATACGAGTTTGATTCTCCTTCTTGCATTCATAAGTTTTTTCATATATCATGCCTTTAAAATGTTTTGGTATAAACTATGATAGTGCAAAGATAACTTCCAAAATTAAATAATCAAGGGAAGTTGATTCTTGAACCAAAAAAATTTATAGATCAATGTTCTCTATCTCTTGGGAATAGAATTGTTATGGACTACCTAGGCAAGTGGAAGAATATGCCTCTAGAATAAGCTACATGGGAAGATGAGTACTTCCTAAGGAAATACCCTCAATTACAATATTTGATGGAAATAAAAGGCTAACTTAAAGTTTTACCTAATTGAATTTCTTATGTAGAATTTATGACTACGGACAGAAGTATATTCCCTAGACCTAGTGGACTAGTCTACTAGAACAAAAAAAAGAAAAGAATATAAATTTATCCCTAGAGAAATTGAAGAATGGAAAGAATCTTGCTTGGAATTCGCCGCAATATTTTCTCTCCTCTCTTCTTGTAAGCTCCAATTGTAGCTTCGATTTATATAATTAGAATCTACACATACAATCACAACAAGCCAAAGATATACAACATATAGCATTATTCAATGGATCAACAAAGCATTGAAACATAATAATGTAAACATAGCATAACATATATAGGAAAAAAGTATACGTTTTGTATTAATATGAAAGGGAGAGAGTTTACAACCAAGAATAGTAGTTGATCTTGTAGATATCTCCCCACGTTGACTTGTCCTTCCTTGTCACAAAGCACACCTCAATGTCACCCTAATGCATGGAGATGATGATTCTTTTATATTCAAGGCAATAGCATGAGGGCATGATAGGTCTCCAAAAGCCAACCTTGATGTTATAGATGCTTGTAAATTTATAGAAGAGTGTGGTGATTTACAAATTCTTATCTATTTACCAATCTAGGCTTGACAACCAATCTTGATGGGAGGATGAGCTCAAGCGATAAGAGGTGAAATATCCAAGGTAGGATTAAATATGATTTGAAGTTTGTATCCATGGTAAATGGTTGAAACAACTCTTGGAAGCTTTTGGAAGAGGATTCTTCATGATTTTTTTTATTTTTCCTAAATTTATATAATTAACACACCCCCAACAAGGGACAACCTGTTTCTTATCAATACAGGTGAAAAATGAAGAAACTTGTTGTTGAACCTAGGTCCCTAAAGGGCCAGGGTACGTTGGCCTTAAAAGAACTATTTTGAAGCAGTCAAACTCAAAAATTGAGGGATTTCAAAGAGTTATGCTTAGGGCTTTGTGTAGGGATGATGAAAAGGTGTTAATGGATGTTGATTGATCCATTTTGTAGGCCTATTGATCAAATGTGACAAAATAGCCTATAACAAATTACCCCTAAAGCACAAAATCACAAATAGTGGGTGATGATTGAAGTGCTTTACCTTGTGACAAGTCTGGATCAAGAAAAACTGGTCAAGATCATCATCTGTTACAATTCATTTTATCATCAGATATTTTCTAAGGTAGGCATATCCATGCTCAACACATAAGCTAACATTACGTGTACAATGATAAAAAATCAATTTCCGTTGATGACAAAGTGTGGATCCATGATTGAATGATTGTATGATCATAGACATCATGCTTTTTAATATTTCATTTATCCTAAAAGCGTAGCCTAGATGGATGGAAGTATATTTGGTGCCTTCTATCTTGTTCAATCAATCGTCCAATGTAGAAGTCTAACCCTGTGAATAAAAGAGATGAAGTCGAACATGGTAGACACCATCTGATTACCAGCTATTGATGTAAGTCATTAACAGACATGCGAGAAATCAACGATGATTTTAATGGATTTCAAGGTACAACAACACAATATGTATGGTGTGAAGCAATGAGTTGAAGTAGAACACCATACAAAATTTGTCAGTTGAAGGCAAATGATGAAAACATGTCTCCAAGAGCGAGGACACCTAACATTGATGTATGCAAGATCCAAGTTATTGATGAAGAGTTTCTAAGTAAACTTCCTGGGTAATAAGCTGATGTCGACATGAAGTGAATCTCGTAGGAGAGCCTTGATGTATCCCCCATCAACGACATGGAACATGTATCAATATTTGAGACAAAATGATGTTGATGTAGAACTGGTTCAAGAATGAAAAACATGAATGTAGGCTCAAGAGTATCGTAGCAGAGATCAGCTAAAGGAATTCTCTTGAACACATTGATGACACTAAATGGAATTTGCAGCATTGACCTAAAACTGAAATCAGAGGCTTTGAAATGGTGTGATGAACCAAAATACAAACAAATTTCCCAACCCAACAACCACAGAGATGAAGTGAAGAGTGTCAAGAGAAAATCGCTACCACAATAGGTGGAGTATCCCATTTTCTAAATTTCCCCAACCATTGCTGGTTAGTACCTCTTTATTTTTAACAAGCTTGAGGAGGATAACATATGCTTAATTTGTAAGTTCGGCCTTCGAATGAATCCATCTGAGTACCTTTGATGAACCTTAAGAAGGAGTGGTTCAATCCTGTCATGTTCAACAATTCCATCACTGTTTGATGTTTTTACAAGTCGATCTAAGGTGTAACTCGACTCCTTTTTCATGTTTAAAGAATTTGAAAAAGAGGCGGAAAAGAAAACTCCAAAGGTTCATTTTCGTAGATAGTCTCTTGACTCTGAAAAGGAAGAAAACATACTCAGGATAAACTCTTAGCCATGTTTGAATAAGGTATTCCTTTCTTTTAAATTGTCTATATTAGTCTGAAAATATGTATTTTTATTTACTTTAATGAGTTCGAAAAGGCAAGTGCTTGACATCTTTTCATATTTTGTGAGTATAAAAAGAGTTGAAAGAGGACTCCTCCCAGTGGAATGAGTGGTATAAACGGTAGCAACTAGTTCTGGCTATGATGGAACTATTCAAAACATGTAAAGGTCAAGAAGTTGGCTAATAAGACCACTCATCACAGCGGTTCCTCAAGAAAGGGTAAAAAAAACCAAGTGAAAGCATATGATTATCCAAGCAGATGGTGACGATGGAATGAGAAAACCAAGGTTCATATTGCAAAAACATGTTGATAAAAATGGAAATCATGAGAGATAGGATGAGAATGGTTTCATTTTTACACAAGCTTAAAACATGGGAATCTATGCTTAAAATTGGTTTCATTTTTACACAAGCTTGAAACAGAGAAAAACTATGCTTGAAAAATAATTTATCATGCCCCCAACATAATGGATTAATTCTAAGGCCATGCCCCCCAAGATTCATTTAATTCACCTAAGTAGACAATAGGCTATTAATATGTGGATGGAATGAAGGTTCATTTATGAGATCAAGTGAAATACTCGATTAGGAATTTACAAGATTTAATCAAAGCCTCAAATTGTAAAGGGCGATACATTTCAATTTTTAACAAGCTTGACAGAGTAAAAGAACTATGCTCATGGGACCTTGTTTCATTTTTTAACGAGCTTGACACAAGACAAGGAACTTTTCTTTGAACCTTGTTTCATTTTTTAACAAGCTTGACACAAGAAAAGGAACTATGCTCATGACACCTTGTTTCATTTTTTAAGGAGATTGACACAAGAAAAGGACCTCTGCTCCGGAACTTGTTTCATCTTTTAACGCGCTTGACACAAAACAAAGAAATTTTCTCTGGGGATCAAATCATGGCCCCCCAAAATTCCATGGATTCCAAGAGGTCCTCCTCAAATGGGAGAACAACTCTCTGATAGGTATCAAAGGATCCAATGGAAATATGAGACTCTAATGCCCCTAGTAAATGATTTATCATATTACCTATGAGATCTAGGTCAAAAGAAGAAGACAAAACATTAAAAGGGTCATCTTCATCAGTAGGTACAAGCATGGGATAGGTTTCCACATAATTACCTATGGTGGGGGTGATACCACTTGCATATAAGGACTATTTAGGGAAGTTGGTTGATTGGGAGTCAAATTAGGACCGATGAATGAAAGTTGATCAATGATCATGATTCTTCCTTCATGCGGGAAACACATCACAAAAAAGAGTCAAGAGACAAGAGCTCCCATGACATAAACATAGTGACTCCAAAGAACTAAATTAAAATCCAAAGGGCCTTGGACTACCATCACATCGATATAGACAATATTTCCTCCCAAATAAATTGGCAACTGAGGAAGGATCCCTAATGGTTCACTAGTTCGTTTGTTAAAGGCAAACAGATTTTGGGTAATGAACATAAGATGCGAAAAACCTAAATCTTTCTAAGAAGTTGAGAAAATAATACTAACATACATGCCTTTATCTATGACTATGAAGGTGCAAGCACGTTATAAGCTTGTACTATTATCTGGAAGGGCACGTAAGGAGGAAGACGATATCTGACAAGTCGACTCCAATCACAGGAAGTGACCATACTACTTGGAGGGGGAGTTGTGGGAATGAGAGAAATTCCCCCTTGTGAAATGGGAATAAGATAACTTCTTCCCTGTGTCGTGGGAACGATAGTATTGTCCCCATGTACTATTGGAATGGGAGGATTTCCCCCTAGTTCATTGGAATCTAAAGAAATGAGAAGAACCCGAGTGGTATGAAGTTCACTCTTTATGGGAAAGGTATGATTGAATGAAGGTGGAATCGAGTCAACCACTTTCTCAACTAATGGTTGGTTGGGAAAAAACTCATGAGATTTAATTTTAGAGAGAGTTGGATTGATTGGATTCAGATTATGATCAAACACTTCATCAACTAGTAGAGGATTGAGATAAATATGCCAATAACCAATCATAAGACAAGGCTCAGAAGCTATAAGGTTTTCCAACAATTTTGAGGCTTCATATATATAAGTGTATAAATTCCTTGTACATTCAAATTGAAAATTGTAATATGCTAAAACAATTGACTTGAATCTACTCTACTCATCAGCGGAAACAATAAATGATCGATGAAGTCACGAAGCATAAAAGAGAAAGAATTCAATCACACAACACAATAATTTTATGGGGAAAGACACAACTAAAAACCCCTACTATTTTTATATTGCATTAATAACAAAATATAAGAAGATTACAATGCTTTTCTCAATCTCAAACAACCTCTGCACTATCTCAATCTATCTCACTACTTCACAAACCAGCTCAAGACAATACTTAGCCAATTATGTTTCCTTCCAATCTCCTATTTCCTTGTGTTGTTCCCTTGGGAATTAACCCATATTAAATTGGGAAACTCCACACTTATGAATTGTGCAATCCTCATAGGCCTTCCTCTGATTGCATGAACCACCTATACAATTCAAATTATTATACAACTGATAGTACATTTTCCCTGAACTCCAATCTAAGCTGGGCCTTTCTCTGATCTGACATGCATGAGTTACATCTAAGTGAATCTTGAATTTACTGGTTGATAAGTGTTGGTTACACTCCATTACTACATGTTACGCCCCACTAATATATCTCCCACTAATTCCTCCATCAATCAGAACTATTTTAACTAAATTTAACTCAGTTAAACTGAATTAATAATTACATCTCCAAATAAACTCAACCAAGGCTACTAAAAAGTAGGAAACACTCTACATGACTCTAGTTAGACTCCCAACTAGAATTAACTAAGCCAACTAAGTTGAATTAACTTAGTTAACTATTACAAGTTGTTAAGAGAATTAAAATTACAATTTAATTCCTAACTTAATTCAAGGACAAAATTATATTAGGATTTTCTTGTTGCATTTTCAACAATAAGGACAAAGGTGAATAGGATGATTCCCTTCACATAACTTACACGGAAACTTAACTTTACCCTTTTACCTGTGGACCTTACTATCACTAATTGAAGGCTTAGCACCAATATGATCTCCATAGGCTGGCAATAAAGGTTGATGTGAGCCTATGGACCACACTTCTAACACATGTGGAATACTAAGGCAATCTCTAAGAAGGTGATCACCCTTACATAACTTTCAAGGGAGTTTAGCTTTGCAGGGCTGATTGGAAAAATTTTCCATACTAGTTGCAATGGTAGCAATGGTTGCTTGGTTTCCCCCCTACTTATTTTTCTTCTCCTACTTCATCCTTTTCTTCTTCTTCTTAGTTTCCAGATTACTAGAATCAAGACTTTCACTAGGAGTCAAGGAAGAAAGGGATGAAGAAAAAATAGGTGAAGAAGTAAAAGGGTCAAATTTAGGATCAACTTGAGGTTGAAATCATTCAGGTGGATGATAACATGGTTGAGAAGCAATTTGGATATTCGGAACCAAGGAGACTGAAAACAACCAAACTAACAAACTAATGGTAAATCGGGGAAGGAACAACGTTTCCATATAAGTAGCGCCAATATTTCCAAAAGAAGGAAAAGGACCAGGATTCTCATTATATGGGTTTCCTTAATTGGTAGACTTGGGAACTATTACCATTAGTCTCAACCTAATATCCACTATGGAGGTGCCCCTCGGTAAGGGTGTTGTTCCGTGGTTAATGAATTGATTTTAAACATTAACAACAAAAATAAATAAAAATGGGTCACTAGGAAAAAGGTTTACCAAGTCACTATGAGCTACAATATACCAACCTAGTGAACCAAGTATTTACGTATGGGTAGGAAATATCCCCGAATGTTGTGTTCGATGTATCAAATTGTAGAAGGTGACCAACTCGGTTACCTATGGTGAGGATAGAAACCTAGTGGGGAATTCCGAAATATACCCGAAGATATGTGGAAGCGAAGTCTGTAGTAGTGTTCTCTAATGCGTAACTGTATGATGACAACATTCCCATATACTTATCATGCATAGAGCACCATCTGATATAATCGAAGGTACATGGAGAACAATCCTATACACTTACGTACGTGGGGATATCACTCTTGTAATGAAATGCTCGAAAAAACTGACAACTCATACATTTAAAGATGTCAAAACACGTCCCTTTCCTAGACCTCTATGTATGTCTTTAAGTTTCAAATTCTCCTTGGGTTAATAGAGTGAATTTTAGAGTTTATCTTGAATTATGTTTCGATTTCAAGGCTTAAAACTTGATGTTACCTGAACACACCTATGATGCAACTAAAATGATAAAAAGTACTCTTTTCATTTCCCTTTTAAGAATGAAAGACATAACTAAGTAGTGGAAGAAGAACTCAATCAGCATTGAAACAAACATATGATGCAACAATCAATCTCCTCAATGTCACTATTCTAATCAAAATCAAAGCCCTATATGCAATGAAAATAATTGTTTTCCTGTTCTTTTCTTTTAGTGTTTCAAATGCAAATAAACATAAGAATGCAACTTGATCACTGAAAAAAATAAACCATGTATACTTCAACTGTAATGTAAATTTCACTTTTCAAATTCAACAATCAATCTATGCATAAAAACCTTAATTGACAATAAAAAATAAATAACTAAACAAAATCTTATCAAAAGGGTGATGACACTCAGATGTGATTAACAGTCATACACAATTCAACATTCTCACACCCAGAACCCTAAATGGAATGCAAAATACATGTGATTTTTTTTTCGATTTCACTAGATTTTCAGATGAAACTTAGATGTTTCCCAATCACTTATAAAAGAAACTATTCAGAACGATGACTGAAACACCAATTCCTTCAAGAAACCAACAATCAAGCAATAAATTTGCTAATGACCCATTTGGCAAGAACAAAGCAAAATCTGTTATGCTCTTGACCTGCAAGAAGATGCCAAGATACCAAATATGAGAAGAAATACAACCCAAAACATAGAACAAAATGAGAAATAATAGCATGTATTTTATTATTCAGAGATGAAAGCAATGTTCACTTGCCTCTTCGAGGGGGCAACCTCCAATATGGCAATGCTCAATTACAGAATAAGACATGACGCTCCTCAATGGGGAGTCTCTATCCTTTATATAGGATTCATACATGCAATATCATAGGTCAGTACCATGGTTCTATTAATACCATCTATCTAATACCATGGCCCATTTGCAACTAACTGTGGTCCCTTTCTTTAAATGTGGGTCAATCACTTATAATTATTAATATGGGATTTATTGAATCTTTAACTAACTATAACTATGACTCAACCCTATCACATAAATAAGGGGGTTAGGGTTGGACCCTAACATGCCCTCCCCCATAAAAAGAGCCTTGTCCTCAAGGCTGAAGCTATGGAAACTGTTGAAGAATAATGGCTGGTTCCCAGGTTCCATCTTCTGGAGAGGTGTCTTTCCACTTGACAAGGACTTCCTTGATCGTGCGGTCATGCTGGTACCATTCTCACGTGTCAAGAACCTGTTCAGTTTGGAGCCAGATTGAACCTTCTTCATCCAATTCCAGTAGATTGGTTTGAATTCTGCAATCATTCCCTACCACTTTCTTGAGGCATGATACATGAAAGACAGGATGGATTTTTGCAGTGGGTGGCAAGGCTATCTTGTAGGCTACTTCTCCAATGCGTTGAATTATTTGATATGGTTCGTAGAATTTTGGAGATAATTTCTTACGACCCTTGTCTTTGAGTGATGTTTACTTGTATGGTTGCAGCCTCAAGAATAACTGATCCCCTTCTTGAAATGTGCGCTCTGAATGATGTTTGTCTACCTATTGCTTCATGCAATTCTGAGCTTGATGGAGATTATCTTTGAGGTGGGCGAGCATGGTTGCATGGTTCTGTAGGAGTTGATCCATTGCTTGTACCTTATAACATCCAAGGATATAAGAAGTTGGTGAAGGGGGGAGTTGACCATAAACTGCTTTGTATGTAGTCATCTTGGTGGCGGTGTGATAGTTAGTATTATACCACCATTCGGCTAGAGGTAACCACTGTACCCATAGATGTTGCTTTTATGAAGTGAAACACCTTAGGTAGGCCTCTAGACATTTGTTGACTGCTTCAGTTTGTCCATCAGTTTGGGGATGATAGGAAGTATTGAGTTGGAGTTGAGTGCCTTGTAGCTTGAAAAGTTCCTGCCAAAAGTTACTGGTGAAGATCGAGTCACATTTAGACACAATGGAAGTGGGCATGCCATGTAATTTGAAGATCTGGTCCATGAAAGATTGAGCCACTAAAGTGGGTGTAAAAGGGTGGGTAGGGTACAAAAATGAGGATACTTAGAAAGTTTGTCCACAACCACGATGACGACTGACTTGTTTCCTGACTTCAAAAAACCAGTAATGAAATCCATAAAAACATCTGTCCGAATTGAGGCAAGTATGGGCAATGGTTGTAAAGTGCTTGGGGACTTGACTATTTCTCCTTTGTGGCGCTGACACACATCACATTCCGCTACAAAAGTAAGAATATCCTTTTTCATGCCTATCCAAAAGAAGGAATGATGAGTGCAAGCATAAGTCCTCTGAAAGCCTGAATGGCCTGTAGTGGGAGATGAGTGCAACTCTGCCAAAATGTGCCTTTTGAGGGTGGATGTCGGTGATATCACTACTTTGTCCTTGTAGCGAAGAATCTCATCCTTCCAAGAGTAGCCCTCTATGGAATTTGGAGCTGCTTGCAAATTATGAATTAGTTGGGAGAGCAAAGGATGTGAAAACCATTCCTTGCGAGCTTCTTCAATCCACTCTAGAATGGGAAGAGAGATTGCTAGCAGGGTGTCGTCCTCCTCAAATTGGCATGATAAAGCATCTGCTACGACATTTTCGTGCCCTTTCTTGTAAATTATCTCATAATCATATCCCAACATTTTGGCTAGCCATTTATTTTGCTATGGCAAGGATAGGTGTTGCTCCAAAAAATATTTAAGGCTTTGATGATCTATGCGGATTTGGAACCATCGCCCCAATAAATATGGTTGCCATGTATCCACTGCATGTAAGATGGCAATCATCTCCTTCTCATATGTATATTGTTCTGATGTTTCCCACTCAGTTGTTAGATAGTGAAGGCCAAGGATCAACCTTCCTACATTAAGACAGCCCCAATATCCGTACCTGAAGCATCACATTCAATCACAAAAGATTTGGTGAAGTTGGGCAGTGCCAATACGGGAGTGGAACTCATGGCATGTTTGAGAGCTATAAACACCTATTGTGCTTCATCATTCCAAAGGAATGATTTTTCTTGAGAAGGTGAGTGAGAGGTCTAGCCATGCGACCATAATTGCGGACAAATTTGTGATAGTAGCCTGTGAGACCCAAGTATCCTCTCAAAATCTTCAAGGCCTTTGGTTGGGGCCAATCTTGCATTGCGTGGATCTTTTTGGGATCGACCCTAACACTTTCACACCCCACAATGTGGCCCAAATACTCGACTTCTTTCATGCCAAAAGAGCACTTGGAAAATTTGACAAATAATTTATGCTTCTCGAACAGTTGCAAGAGCAAGTCTACATGCTGAAGATGTTTTTCCCAAGTGAGGTTGTAGATGAGAATGTCATCAAAGAAAACAAGGAAAATTTTTCTGAGATATGGTTTGAGTAGGTGATTCATGAGGCTCTGAAAAGTGGATGGGGCATTACAGAGACCAAATGGCATGACTGGGAATTCATAATGGCCTTCATGCACTCGGAAAGAAGTCTTCAGAATGTATACTTCTTTTATGCGAATTTGGTGATAGCCCGAGCGAAGGTCTAGCTTAGTAAAGAATTGAGCCCCATTCATTTCATCCAGAAAATCATCAACAACCAAGATGGGGAATTTATCTTTGACCGTCATCTTGTTGAGGGCCCTAAATTCTAGACACATACACCATTCCCCATCTTTTTTTAGCACAATGACCATAGGTGATGAATAAGGACTAATGCTAGGACAAATGACATCGGCTTCCATGACTTCCTTGATGATTTTTTTGATTTCATTCTTTTGGGTGAATTGGTATCTATATGGGCTCACATTCGGTGGTTGTGCCCCTGGGACCAAAGTAATGTTATGATCATGTCCCCCTCTTGATGGTGGAAGCTCATGAGGTTTGTCAAAGACCTGTTGCATCTCAGGATGAATATGAAGCGTAGGGGGCTTGAAGGCCTGAATGGCATTAAATTGGGTGATAACTCCATGGTGGCCCTTTTTTAATAACTATTCCACCTGATGCGAGTTGATGATAGAAGGAGCACATGTTTGGAGTCCGCGAAGGGTATGCATGTGGTCATTCTGCTTAAAGCTCATATATAACTCTTGGAAATCCATTGTGATTGGGCCGAGTATGCAGAGCCATTCAACACCCAAGACAATTTCACACCCACCCATGTTGATGGCAAACATGTGGGTCTTTAGAGAATGCTATGACAAAACAATGCACAACTTTCGTGACTCTCTAATGGATAAAATTATGTGTGTTGCCACTATCAATCAAGAATACTATAAGGTGATGTTTAATAAAACCTCTGATTTTGAGAGTTTGGGGAGAATAAATGCTTGCCAAATCATGGAGTGAGATAACTGGTTCTTCTGGTATAGTTGGCAGCTCATTGTCCTGCTGGATGTCCTCATCATCTTCCTCTAGTCCCTCAAAGGATGGGGCTTCCTCGGATGAACTGTGATCCGTAGCATCAATTTGAGAGAATTTGGGTTCCTTGCATTTATGCCCCAAGGAGTATTTGTCATCATAATAGTAACAAAATCCTTGCTTTCTCCTTTCTGCCATTTCTGCTGGTGACACCTTTTGAACCTTAAGTGTTTGGGTAGTGCCCGGAGCCTGGGTCATGTTGAGCCTTGAAATAGGTATGTATTTACTCTTGATTACTGTCTTTTTCCTCCTTTCTTATCCATTTGTGCCATGATATAATAACATATTGATAGGATTTTGATAAGGAATGAATGAAACTACTCTTGGTATGATTTGACCAACCAAACTAACTCTCATTACTTTTTATGTAGAAAAACAACAGATGGAATAGCTCCAAAGTCGGAACAAAAAAAGCTAATCAAGGGAAATGAGATGTGTGGTTTGCAGTCGAACCAAGGAATGAATCGAGAAGATCGGCACAAGATAGAAGAATTGTCTGAAGATAGCATTTAGTTGTGAATACCTCAGGATCTCCTGATCCTGAGGGATCACATTTATCTTTTTCCTTTTGACTATAAAAGGGAAAACTGAAGAGGGATCTCTTGTCTTTTACTTCAATTGTAATTTTAATTACAGAAGCGTGAATCTAAAGAACAAGGTCGTATTGTAATGACAAGTGACTTTGATGATTAATATACAAGTTGTGTTGTTGTTCATTCGAATATTCTGAAGTAGTTAAGTAGTATTCACTAGTGCCTAGGGCCTGGTCTCTAGTGGATCTTACTGTTGTTCCTTGTTTTATGATTTTTCCATTTCCTGCAAGTTTATTCTACTTTACAGCTTTGCAGTTGATTTATTTTTGTTAATTCGGATTTCTGGTATTCATTTCATTAATGTGCAATCCTAGTTGGCTTTATTTAATTCATGTCGTGGATTGAATTAGTTATCAATTAAAGAATCATTTCTGATTAATTAAAGAATAGAGCGTTATTGATTAAATGATTTCCTTTTGTCCAATAGTTTAAGTCCAGTTGAAAGAGCTTAGTTAATGCTACAGTGCTCTCGACTGATTATCATTTGAATTTGGTCGATTAAGATTAAATTATGGTTTTGTTTGAGATTGAGTCATGATGCTTAGATGAATTATTTCCCTTAAAGTTACAAGCTTGAGCTTTATGATTGCATCTGTTTACTCTTGTATTGAATTTAATAACTTATTTTAAAACATTACTCTCTAGATTTATAGCTTGCACATATTGTGTACACTCTTAGAATAAAAATACTTACCCAGGTTGATAATTAATGTGAGGTAATTAGGAGTTTTAAAAGACACCTTTTAGCACCCATAATTTTGGCATCGTTGCCGAGGAGAGTGTTGCCATTTTACAAAGAGTGATGTATGTTTGATGTTTGTCTATTGAGAAATATGTGGGTATTAAAAATAGGAGGTAAGAACCTGCATAACGAGCGAGTAAAATGCTCGCTCCTCCACCTGCTTTCCAGTAGAATTGCGTAGGAATTTAAAGTAGAAATGAACTTTTGTATTTTTGTATGAATGAATAAGAAGAAAAGACCAGAAAAATATATAATTCCTTCCCCCAAACCTGAAAAATCTAAGGGACTGGTGACCCTTGGATGATCAACCTTTATTGACGAAATCATAAGAAAAGTTGAGTCTCAATCATCAGTAGGACCCCGAACCATTGCTACCGGACATCCTATTATTTCCCTTCAGGGCACAAGATCACCATATGTAGCTAACGCTAATATTCACAGTAAGACTGAAGGGTCTGAATAGAGTTTTCAAGATGTTGAAAATTCACAACCACGCCCTTACAAGAAGGGAATTCTTGCAACTTCCGTGAAGGAGAAGGAGAAACAGGTAATCCTGAAATTAAATCATCAAAACCTAGATCTCCTAAAGTAGTGATTGAATAGAGGACACCCAGTGTTCTAGATCGAGGTAGAGATGTTAGAATCATTCTAGCATCTTCTGGACATCCTAGGAACAACTATCCAGCTCCAAAGATCCCGGAAGAATATTGGCATATTTTTGACCAAATGGCCAATAATCAGCGACAACCCCAAACCTCTACGTTACAATAACCTATTGTGGACACAGCTGTCAATTCTCCCATGAAATTTATTCCATTACAAAATATTCCTACCTTTCATGGCTAACTTCAGAAGACCCTTATGCATTCCTTTTCAAATTTGATGTCCTATGTAGGGGTTATGATTACACCATGACCCCCAGAAGCTGAAACCATTCCCCTCTACTCTGAAGGGAGCAGCCTTGCATTAGTTTATGGGACTTGGTAGAGGTACCATCAATGACTGGGAACACATGAAAACATCCTTCCTTAAAAAATACCAAGATTATTGCTGAACTAGAGAACTAAAAGATGAAATCTTTTAAAAGGGAGCTAAGCCTAACGAGACTCTGGAAGAATATGTGGAGTGTTTCCAATATAATATGCAAAGATCTCCTTATGCAAATATGCCTAATAATGTTCTAAAAACCACAATGATTAAAGGTATGAAATACCAATGGGTAGAAACACTGAATATAATGGGTAAGGGTGATATTTGTCAAGAATATTATGACAATATTATAGACTTGTGCATCAAGTGCTCCAGGGGCAGTACAAGGTTGAAACCATCCAGATGTGATGTGATCACCAGAGACAACAAAGCCTCAGGAGGAAGCATTACAAGAGTATAAATTGGCAATCTATTGGAAGATTTCAAGACTGATATCCTAGGGACCCTAACAACACAATTGGATGTCATGGAAGCTAAACAAAAGCAAGCCAAAGCATAATAGAACCTGGCTATTTTCTATCCTTGTTGCAGAAAGAAACACAATCATAAAGAATGCTCGCTAGATATGATACAAACATGTGCCATATGAACTAAGGAGCATGCCACGGAAAGTTTCCCATCGCTCCTAGGATTAAAAGAAGTCTTCAAGGAAATGGAAGAAGAAGTGAAAATGGTATATCTACTGAATCAACTTCATCAATGGAAAGCATGTCAGACAGGTATGCCTACTGATCCTTCTTCATTATTTCCTCCCTCACAATATAATTATCAGCAATATTCAAGGGCAAAATGGCAGAACCAACCACCTTTTTCTACTTGGCCACCTCAAACATTTTCTATGCCACCATGGCCCAACCAGTCAAATCCAAATAATAATTTGCCAAATCCCTCTTACCCTCCACCATTCTGGCAGAAAAATCCCTATTCATCTCAATGGTCCCCTTCCACCTCACAAAATCAGAATTGGCAATCAAATTGGCAAAGATCCACGAACCAACCTATGGGGATAATTCCTCTGTCTCAACCAACTTTACTAGCACCTTACACATTGTAGCAAAATCCTCAATCTAATATACGACCGCAACTCCCAGCGCAACCCAACCCAAATCCCAACAACAGACCGATCCAGTCAGTACAAATCATTGAGGGTTTGGAACCTGAAGCTGAGTTGAGAGAGTGTAATGAACACAAGTTAAGATCTAGACACATAATCACTCAAGACAAGGATAAAAATATACAACCTAAAGAACCGCACCCAAATAAGCCTTTGATTGTAGATGATCAACAAGGGGAAGATATATTCAGGCAGAAAAAACTCACGAACAGATCATAACTACTTTCCCACCATTCCCAAAAAGACTGATGATACCACGCCCAATTGAATATCTCGACTTTGATCTTCTGGGTGAACTCAAGAATATCTGTATAAAAATACCCCTCCTCTAGGCTATTCTAGACATTCCAATATATGCCAAAACTATTAAAGAATTGTGTATAAAGAAGTCTATGAGGAAAACAAAAATAACTCCAACTATCCATGTTGTCGAGACTTTGTCTGATTTATTACTAGGCAAAGAGACACCTGTAAAATATGAAGACCCGAGAAACCCCATTGTCACAGTACATATAAATGGATGCTCTTTTCCCAATGATTTAGTTGATTTAGGGGCAGCCATTAACATTCTCACAACAACAACTTGCGAAATGCTTGGCATCACAGCCTTGGAACCAACAACTACCTTGCTGGAACTTATTGACCGCTTAGTCATTAGGCCAGAAGGAACATTACCGAATGTGATGGTTTCTATAGACACTTGGGAATATTCGACAGATTTTTTGATTATTAACCCTAGGAACCGACTAGATGGACATCCTCTAATTTTAGGAAGGCCTTGGCTAGCAACCGCTGATTCTTATATCAGCTACTAGACAGGCAGTATGACCATAACTAGAGGGAATGATGTGAAGAATTTAACCTTATACCCTCCTGCTCAGCCAAGCCTAACCATTGTAAAAACTAGGAAGAAACCTGTAACATATTTAACAGAAAATATTTGGTCACCATTGAATATGGAAGATTCCCTTGAATTTAAAAACAAAACAGAAGACGATGTCATTAATGCTTTTATCAATCACCCTGCTACAGTGTCTAGTTTGAAATGTCACATGATTAAAGCAATCCTTAACAATGAAATTGAAGAAGATTCCCTGAGAGATATCAATGACCAACCAATACCAACAACCACTGTCTATAATAGAAAACCTATCGAAATCGAGCCAGGGAAGATCTTGAACATTAACGGTAATCTGAGTGATGACCAACAACAGAAACTTATTCACGTCCTTAGGAAATATAAAGGGGCTTTTTCTTGGGATTACCCAAACATGAAAGGGATTGATCCTCAGCTATTCATGCACCACATTTACACTAAAAAAGATGCAAGACCCATTTGACAACCTTAGCATAGATTAAATCCTCACCTAAAGGATATTGTTAAAGAAGAACTTCAAAAACTATTAGATGTGAATTTTACTTATCCTATATCTGAGAGTAAATGGGTTTCTCCATTAGTTGTGGTCCCCAAAAGGAATGGGAAGTGGTGGATATGCGTTGACTACAGAGAACTCAATAAGGCAATGTAAAAATACCATTTTCCCCTTCCATTCATCAATCAAGTCCTAGATACACTGGCAGGGAAAAAATTCTTCTCTTTCCTGGATGGCTTCAGTGGCTACAACCAAATTCAGATTGCCCCTGAAGACCAAGATAAAACTACTTTTACCTGCCCATGGGGAACATTTTCTTACAGGGCGTTACCTTTTTGATTGTGCAACACACCTGCTACATTCCAAAGATCCATACTCAATATTTTTGCAAACTTGATAAATGAAGGATTAGAAATGTACATGGATGATTTCACACCCTATGGAGATGACTTTGAATAGGCATTACAGACATTGGAAAAAGTGTTGGAGCAGTGTATCACTACTAGGCTATGCTTAAGCCATGAGAAGTGCCATATGATGATGACAAAGGGCGTGATCCCGGGTCATTTCATTTCAACAACTGGAATTCAGGTAGATCCAACAAAAATCCAGGTAATCCTCTTATTAGCTACTCCCTGCACTCAAACAGAGGTACGTAGCTTTCTGGGATTTGAAAGATATTATCGTAGATTTATAAATAAATTCTCATAGATTGTTGCACCATTATATGCCTTAACAAGAAATATTTATTTTATATGGACTGACAAATGTGACATTGCCTTTACAGATTTGAAACGTCTACTATCAATAAAACCATCATTACGAGGCCCGAATTGGGATATACCATTCTAGATTTCATCAGACGTGTCAGATTCAGCCATTGGAGCAATTCTTGGCTAAGAAGAAGACAAGAAACCCTATGCTATATATTACATTAGCAAAAATTTAACTCCAGTTGAGTTGAATTACACAACAATAGAGAAAGAGTTTCTAGTTGTTATTTATGCTATTAACAAATTTAGACACCATATAATTTGATACCTTGTAGTTATGTATACTGATCACTCCGCCATTAAATATTTAGCTAATAAACCCATTACGAATGGAAGAGTGACACGTTGGTTACTACTTTTGCAGGAATTTGAGATAACTATAAAGGATCGAACAGGGAGGGAAAACCTTGTGGCAGATTTCCTCTCCCGAGTGTCAAGAACAGATGATGCAATGGCGGTAGAAGACCAGTTCCTAGATGAACACCTATTTGTTGTGGCCATAAAAACACCATGGTACATAGATGTGGTGAATTACTTAGCAGTGGAAAAACTGACCTAACATTTGACACCCAGAGAAAAGAAATTAATAGTGCAGCGCAGCACTCGGTTCTCCTGGATCAAAAGATACTTTTTTCACATAGGGGTCGATATTCACATCCTCAGGTGTATCAGGGAAGATGAAATTTATGATATCTTAAAAGCCTGCCATGACGGAACTTGTAGTGGACATTTTGCAGACCGCAAAACTGGACACAAAATTTTGCAAATGGGCTACTACTAGCCCATGATTTTTAAGGATGCTAAGAAATTTGTCCAGGCATGCGATAGTTTCCAAAGGATGGGCCGCCCTAGCCAATCTAATGAGATGCCCCTACATCCACAGCTGCCGATAAAACCCTTTGAGTGATGGGATTTAGATCTCGTCAGGCCAATCAACCCACCATCCAATAAAAAATCATATATATATTGGTTGCAACAAAATACATGACTAAGTGGGTGGAGGCAGTAGCAATACCAAGAGCAACAGAGGAAACTATGATTAATTTTCTTTTTGAAATTTTTGTGCGATATGGCTTACCCAGAGAAGTAATTACTAATGGGGGACAACAATTTGTAGGCCACAAGATCACTGCTACACTGAAGAATCATCACATTATCCACAGAATTACCTCTCTGTATCACCCACAAGCGAACGGGCAGGTAGAGAGTACCAATAAAGTAATCGAAGCTATTCTAACAAAGACAGTCTCATCACACAGACGAGACTGGGTGACTCAACTGCTAGAGACCTTGTGGGCATATCGCACAACTTGGAGGAACACAACTGGATACTCTCCATATCAGTTGGTATTTGGTAAGGAACCCATTTTCCCCATAGATTTTGAGATACAAACACTAACGATAGCCTAAGAAGTGGGACTGGATTTAACTGAAGCCCAAATTAACAGACTACAACAAATAAATGAATTAGATGAAATTCGGCTATTGGCTCTATAGCATAATGCACTCATTCAACAACAAAGATCCAAGTGGCACGATTCCCTGATTAAGAAAAATGCATTTCATGAGGGCGACTGGGCACTTCTTTATGATTCCAGGTTTCAAGACATCTCTAGTAAACTGTAGACTAGATGATTAGGCTCATATGAAATAAAGGAAGTACATGACAATGACACTCTTAAATTGGCCACCATTGATGGGTCTACTTTTTCCTTTAAAGAAAATGGGCATCGGGTGCGCCTCTACCAAAAAACCAGTTACAAGAGAATCCTTTTACCAATAGATACGCGAGGATTCCCATGCAAATTCTAGCTACAGAAGGCAATCCTTCGGTAGCTTCCTTGTTGTAAAAAGTTATTTATTTTTGTAAAAACTATAAATATGATTGTTGATTTGATTTTCTGCACTTTTTTATTTGTTTGTTGTTCCCACTTTGAAACAACACTTTTCTGTTTTTGTTGTTCCCACTTCGAAACAACACATTTTCGTTTTTGTTATTCCCACTTCATAACAAAAAAATTTCGTTTTTGTTGTTACCACTTCGGAACAACAATTTTTCGTTTTTGTTGTTCCCACTTCAGAACAACACTTTTTCGTTTTTGTTGTTCCCACTTCGGAACAACACTTTTTGTTTCTGTTGTTCCCATTTCAGAACATCGCTTTTTCATTTTTGTTGTTCCCACTTTGGAAAAACACTTTTTCATTTTTGTTGTTCCCACTTCGGAACAACACTTTTTTGTTTTTTTTGTTCCCACTTCAGAACAACACTTTTTCATTTTTGATGTTCCCACTTTAGAACAACACTTTTTCATTTTTTTTGTTCCCACTTCGTAACAACACTTTTTCGTTTTTATTGTTCCCACTTTGGAACAACACTTTTGTGTTTTTGTTGTTCCCACTTTGGAACATCACTTTTTTGTTTTTGCTATTCCCACTTTGGAACAACATTTTTTGTGTTTTTTGTTGTTGTTCCAACTTCAGAACAACACTTTTTGCGTGTTTGTTGTTCCAACTTTGGAACAACACTTTTTGTTGTTTGTTGTCAAATACCACCTTTTTCTCTTAGAGTGTTTTGTTGTTCCCACTTCTGAATAGTTGTTGTTCCATCTTTGGAACAACATTTTTGCTTCTTGAAGTTGTGTGTTTTCTAAACAACACCCTTTTCCTTGCATTATTGTGATGTTGAACAACACTTGCAGAATTATTCCTAGCTCATCTCAGCCAATTTTTCTGATTCCTTTTCATGGCATGAAGCACAATACTTTTATGAGGACAAGAATTATGGATTCTATTGAAGCAAGTGAATACCCTTAACATTGTGATCTTTAACAAGACAACTTCTTGATGATAGATTTAAAAAAAAAAAAAAAAAGAGGGATGCAATTATTTATATATTACTTTACTCTATTGATTTTTGTTGTATATGATACTGATTGATCATCTTTACCATGCTGGTTCCACCCCTCCTAGTTATAATACTCTTTGTCTATTATAAGTGAGATTATGGGTATATTTTTTTCTATTGACATGTTCAACTTCTCCCACCATCCTTACTCTCAAGGAGTACTGAGCCTCCCTCTATTTATTATAAAAATGTGTAATAACAACAAAATTTTACCTACAGATAGAGGATAGGGGGTCTCATTAACAACTAGCCTACCATGTTCATAAGGATGTAACAATGTGAAATTACCACTATGGCCACCACACCAGGGTTATGATCCATTGGGTGGCTAAAATATCCTTGGAACAGGAGGTCTCATCACGTGCCAGCCTAATAACTTTTGCTACTTCCCAATGAATGGCAATGTGGTCATCTGGTTACCATGCCAGCACACTGATCTCTTCTGTAGAAACAACAATGGAATTCTCCAACTATAAATTGAGGATCCTGGCTCATATGGGTTAAAAAACAACTCTATCAAGGCTATGGATGCCTGCTGGCAATAGAAGCTATGCTTATGGTATTGAAGTTATATTTTCAACATCAATAATTATTATAATATCCTCTTCTTACTTTTCTTTTTATAAGAAGAATTATTTCCCTAATTTCTCCCTACCTTGAACCTTTATGCATGAGTTAATGTTTTCAATCAATTATATCATTTTCAGCTGGAATCGTCAGCAAAGCATCTATTGTTGTCCTTTTTCCTTACCGCATAACCTATCATCAAACAACTTGTCTCTTATCAATAACCAGCATTACACACCTTGCTTTCATTATATCCATACCTTTTACAGTCCTTTCATTGATATATGTACTCTGTCTCATATTTATGTTGTATCTTTCACCGTTGTACATTGTCGTCAGAACAATATTTCCCTGTCCATTCGATCGTAGGTGACCTCTCATCTTGAAGGAGGGAGGGGACCTCCATTACACTCGTTCATGTGTTATAATTGTTTTATTGGATTTCATAGATTGATTTGGTATTCTATGATCACGCAACATGTGGCAAAATAATAGTCCTCGAATCAGTTAATTCTCATATAAATATCGTTTAACATTGTAAAACTTAGCTATTACAACTACTTGTTGTTCTATCTCTCTATTGTTGTCTATTGCTGTGTTTTCTCCACTGCACTAATCCTTTGAAATAGTAGAAAGAACTCAAGCATTATGGGTGGTAAGACAGTGCGCTGAGAACCTTTAGTGTTGGAAGTCTCCAATAGAGCCAGGGAAATTCTAGTACGCGCAGGGTGGATATCATATTTCACAAGATTTCAACCCCCTAGTGAGGAAATCGCTATTGAGTTTCTACAACATCTGCAGAATAGGAATCCCTGGTGAGAGGTAGAAGAATCACAGTATCAGACACTGTAATAGCTAAAGTATATGGGTTGCCGGCGGAAGGAACTATATGGCCAAAAAAACACGTAATGTTGCAAGACACGATGGACATTTTTAGAGATGCAGATGAGGAATTAACCAAGAAAGGCAAGGGCATACAACCATCTTCTCTAGCAGAACCATGGCATGATTTGGCAAGTGCTTTCCAGAGGTACATTACCTGGGATGGATGACAAACGTGGTAAGACCACGACATCTCAAACTTTTAGCTGTTTTAAAACTAAAGCTCATTGTTAATCTGCCATCTTTCTCGATAGAATAAGATGGGCTAGGCACCCTAAACCCGTAGTTAGCCACCATGGATTAATAGAATAATTGTTAGCCATAACCTTATTCAACAAAACTTAACTTGGGATGGTCTCATAGCACCCCTAGAGATTATTCAAAACCCTATAATCCAAAATCCTGCAATCTTGGAGATAAGCCAATAGAGTCCCATTCCGAAAAGGAAAAGGACTACCCGCTCAAACATTGAACCCCATAAGCACAGGTGGTCTGCAAGGTTAAGTCTAGCCCAGAGAATGTCTGTAAATCCACAAGATGGCACTGAACAACCTATGGAACCACCCAGACCAGTTAGTATACATGACTCTAATTTGGAACCAGAGGAAGAACCTCAACAAGGGGAAGGATGTCATTCAAAATCAGAACTTGGGGAAGAGGTCAATTCAGAACAAGAACCCAAGGAAGAAGATAGACCAGACTCAAATCAAGAAAGGGCACAACACTTTGATGGTGAACTAGAAAATGAAGAAGAGCCTCCTCAAACATCAACCATGAGCCCCCAAAATGATATTTTGCAGGATTTTGAGATAGGGATGGCTTAGGTCTTGGCAAATCTAAATGCATACATGTAGCTTGGAGGATCACTTGATCCTAACCTAATGGAAGCTCAATCTCCAGAAGATTCTGGGCATACAGAAATTTTGCCTTCTTCAGAAGCTACAGACTAGGAAAAGGAAGCAAACACAGAAGTTATTCATGAACCTGACAACTAGTCTGGTGACACAGTTCTATTGGAATACAGCCATGATAAATAATAGGAATATTTAGATACAAAAGCTATTGACAGGCCTGTTAGTGTAAAAGATGCTCCTCGGAAGAGGCGAGTAGCCGAAGCAAAACTAAAGAAACTGAGACAAAAATTCCAAAATCTTCAAAATCCAGTTAAAAGGCTATGTCGTAAGATTAAAGAAATTGCAAATGACAAAGCCCAGAACACTACTCCTAAGGTAGTCACTGTGGCTACGCAAATGGAAATATGTAAGAGTAGGCCAACAGAAACCCAAACCGAACTCATTCCTACTCAAACAATAGCCACCCTGAGCAAATTTGCATCCAGACTTAGTGAATGCAGCCATTCAGACGGAGGGTTGGTCCTCCCACAATAAGGAAGTACAGACCGAGGAAATATCCTCTCGTAGCATAGGCACTCAGACAGAAGAGCAAGCCAAGGATATCCTGTCAAGAAAAGACCCATTCTTCTAAAGCTACAAGAAGAATTGATCCAAGCCCAACTTTCTCTAGAATGATGTGAAAAAGAGACAATTCCCCTGCAAAAATATCAGGAGTTGCAGAAACAGTTTAGGGAATTAACCATAATTGAGAATGGGACTTTTAATAAATTTAGACAGGAAGAAGAAATGTTGAAGAAGGTGAAGACCAAGCTGGACAGAGCCAGGAATCAAATAGACACCAATTGCTCACTATATTCGGATGTCTTGACATGTAGGTCTCCTACCACAAATTATTCCCTGTTCTTATTAGAACAATACTTATTGTTAAATATTAAAGCCGTAAGAGCTGGCAAGCCAATTGAATTAAAGACAACTGAAGATTTTATAAGTTGCTACAAGGAACATGGGGCAAAAATCCAAAGGCTTCTTTGTGAATTTTATCTGCATAATTTCATATTAGAAGAAGAAGTGGATAAGAATCCTAGGCCTTTTGTTGGAGATATTCAATTCCATGCTTTTATCTCTTTTGCATTTAATCAACTTAAGTGGTTTAAGGCGTATAATTCATTCCAAAGACAGGAACACTGGCTGGATCTCTGGGTAAGGAGTGAGCCTACCCACCCTTTGCAACTGTTTTTTAAACATAAAAGGTTGATGACACAAGAAGGTGTGATTCAAATTTTAGGGCCTATACATAAGGAAATTGTACTTAAAGGAACAACATATTTCCTCTCCATATAGGAAAGATCCTTGACTGCATCGAAAATGAGATGGATGGTCTTAACGAATAGTGTTAAGGAAAGAGAACCATTTAATTATGGGAATTTCAAAGCTGATGTGAGCCGATTAATCACGTACAATAATCTTATCTTTAAGGAAGGGCCTTATTGGTTGGGATGTCGATTTAGGTGTCCCATTATTTGGTATCCTCCTGAAGGGTATCGATTTGACTATGAGTTACTTGAACGACATGAAAAGGCAGCCTTTGCAAATCTGGCACAACATCATGGTTTCAGGCCTGATAAAGAAACCTTTTCTCCAACTTACTCCTTAACTACATTACATAGGAACTATTCATTTGTCATGAGGACATGAAAAATGGTAAGCAAGGGAGTATGTTGAGCCTTGCGATAGGTATGTTTTTACTCTTGATTAGTATCTTTTTCCTCCTTTCTTATCCATTTTGTGCAATGATATAATACCATATTGATAGGATTTTGATAAGGAATGAATGAAACTACTCTTGATACGATTTAACCAACCAAACTAACTCTCATTACTTTTTATGTAGACAAAGGGCAGATGGAACAACTGTTGTTCCAAAGTTGGAACAACAAAAGTTAATCAAGGGAAATGAGATGCATCTTGTGCGGTCGAACCAAGGAACAAATCGAGAATATCAGTGCAAGATAGAAGAATTTTCTGAAGATAGCATTTAGTTGTGAATCCTGAGGGATCACATTTATATTTTTCCTTTTGAGTATAAAAGGGAAAACTGAAGAGGGATGTCTCGTATTTTACTTCAATTATAATTTTAATTTACAGAAGCATGACTCTAAAGAACAAGGTCATACTGTAATGACAAGTGACTTTGATGATTAATATACAACTTGTGTTGTTGTTCATTCAGATATTCCGAAGTAGCTAAGAAGTATTCGCTGGTGGCTAGGGCCCGGTCTCTGGTGGATCTTACTGTTTTCCCTTGTTTTATCCTTTTTTCGTTTCCTGCAAGTTTATTCTATTTTATAGCTTTGTAGTTGATTTATTTTCGTTAATTCGGATTTCTGGTATTCATTTCATTAATGTGCAATCCTAGTTGGGTTTATTTAATTCATGTCGTGGATTGAATTAGTTATCAGTTAAAGAATCCTTTCTGATTAATTAAAGAATAGAGCGTTATTGATTAAATACTTTCCTTCTATCCAGTAGTTTAAGTCCAACTGAAAGAGCTCAGTTAATGCTATGATGCATTCGGTTGATTATCATTTGAATTTGGTTGATTAAGATTGAATTATGGTTTTGTTTTAGATTGAGTCATGATGCTTAGTTGAATTATTTCCCTTAAAGTTACAAGCTTGAGATTTATGGTTGCATCTGTTTACTCTTGTATTGAATTTAATAACTTATTTTAAAGCATTACTCTCTCGATTTATAGCTTGCACATATTATCTACACTCTTGGAATAAAAAGACTTACCCAGGTTGATAATTAATGTGAGGCAATTAGAAGTTTTAAAAGACACCTTTTAGCACCCAACAGGTGGGGTGTCCCTTGGCTATGAAATTTGGACGAGGTGACTAGGCCCTTAACGTGTGTTCCACTTCGTGAGCTGTTGTGCAAGCTGTCAGCCATGTGGGTGGGTGGTGCATCTGGATGTGAGCTTGGATGGCATCTTTGAGACAACTGATAAAACATTTCAAGTAAAATTCATCTACTAGACCTGTTGTGTAGAAGGCTAATTTCTCAAAGGCTGTAATATAGTTGTGTATTGTGCCTGTCTGTCTGAGCTTAGTAAGATGACCCAAAAAATTGGATTCTCGTTCAAAGCGTTCACAAAGGGATTTTGAGAACACCTGCCAAGTAATTGGCCTTGCATAGCATTTTTTATGCCACTACCACCATTTCCATCTTTCTTGGTCTAAGTAAAGGCCTCCCACATGTAGCTTAGTCTCATCATCTCTGATGTGATTTAGCGTGAAATATTGGTCCATTTGTGATAGCCATATTGCCGGATTAGAGCCATCAAATTTGTACATGTCTAGCTTGGGTGGTCTAGGGTGGGAATGTTGGTGGTTTCCCTGGATGTGAAGAGAATGACTAGATTCTCCTTCATGGTATTCATTAAAAGAATATACCTTTGATTGTGTTGTCGACTTGCCCTTTGTGAATGTTTCATTCAATGTATGGATCATCCTTGTTAATTCATCCAACCTATTTTCAAGGGATTCCATCTTCTCATTGGCCATAGCTTGAGCTCTAGTTTCTACCATACACAGATTTGGTCGTCACTGTGAAAAAATTTGGGACTTCCCAAAAATTGAAGCTGACAAGTGAATGGTACCACCTTTCTCAGCCCATCATCCTAATTCTGATGGGCTAAGTCTCGTACAAGAATCGCAGTTTTACTCCCCACTTATCAATACTGCAGTAGCAGTTCCCAGAAAATTTAATCCTGCCCAATGTCCTGCGAGAATCACCCCAAGGTATAGGAGCCACAAGATTCCCTGCACCAATGGTCAGATCTTTCTATGAAACCCTCAACTGCAGAGTGTGAGTAGGAATGCAACAATGACTGAACCCCCACTGCTAGATCTAAATGGTACTCTGGTGGATTTGATTGTTGTGGCGACGCAGAACCCAATCTACTAGATCTGATTTGGCAAAGAAGATGATGGGAAATCTTTAGAGAGATAAGGGAACTATGGTCTCAAGGAGTGTCAGGTGCTACAAATTGCAATATACATAAGGGTCCAACAGTAGTACTTGACCCAATATTTCAGGGCACTAACTAAGGAGGATCAACCATACCCTTAGCCGTACTACCCGACTACCCTATCATACGCGCGAGTAATCTCGTCGAGTGTTGTTCTCGGTGTACTATAGAAGCAATATAGTCAATGGTTTATCTATGGCGAGGTTTCAGGTGAGCCTAGGAGGCTTCTGATATACCCAGAGGGTACGTGGAAGACAGTCCATGCATAATTCTATCTAATGCGCTACTACTTGAAGGGGTACCCACAGGGGTTACAAGGGAGTCCAACAAGCATGACCACCTCTTATATTTCCTGCATGCATGCCTCCCTAAATCTGCAGGTTTATGCGCTCAATAACAAATCCCGTGGTTTAAAGATGTTGGAACACGTCTCTAGCCAAAAAACATTCTGCTACAAATGGAGATACCACCAGCCCTAGAAAGTGCTATGATACCACTTGTTATGCTCTTGACCTGTGAGAAGATGCCAAGATACCAAATATGCGAAGAAATACAACCCAGAACAAAGAACAAAATGAGAGATAACAACATGTATTTTATTATTCAGAGATGAAAGCCATGTTCACTTGTGTCTTCGAGGGGGCAACCTCCAATAGAGCAGTGCTCAATTACAAAATAAGACAAGATGTTCCTCAATGGGGAGTCTCTATCCTTTATATAGGATTCATACATGCAATACCATGGGTCAGTACCATGGTTCTATTAATACCATTTATCTAATACCATGGCCCATTTGTAACTAAATGTGGTCCCTTTCTTTAAATGTGGGTCAACCACTTACAATTATTAATATGGGCTTTATTGACTATTTAACTAACTATAACTATGACTCGAACCTGTTACATAAATAAGGGGGTTAGGGTTGGACCCTAACAAAATCCAAATAAATTCTTATCAAAGGCACTCAAAACCAAAATCAAGCAATATGAAGACTTCTGACAGACCAAGACATACTCAAGAGCACAAGGAGGACCAATTGGAACAAACTTAATCAGAGAGCAAACCATGGAAAGGGATTTTTTGCATGAAACAGGAGTTAGCGCAGGTGCATATATGCTACTAGTGCACTGCAGCATAGGTGAAAAGATGGCTAGAGTGTGCTATAATGCTTTGTATCCATACCAAGGGAAGCACTGACCAATGTAAAGCTTAAGTTCTGATACAAACAATCAAATGAAGCTCAGTGAAAGGTCTTCCTAAGGTCAATTCAGACCGAGTGAGGAAATGGAGGTATGTTGAAGAGTGAAACAAGTACTAAGGTCAATGAAACTAGTAAGGGAAAGAAGCATTCCCCAGTATGGTCACCAATTTGTTATGTAAAATTTACGACTGCGGACAAAAGTATCTTACCTAGACCTAGTGGACTGGTCTAGAACAACAAAAAGGAAAAGAATATAAAGTTCTCCTTAGAGAAATTGAAGAATGAAAAGAAGCTTACTTGGAACCCTCTGCAAGCTTTTTCTCCTCTCGGTGTGTAAGCTCTAATCATAGCTATGATTGCTATAATGAGAACATGCACATACAATCACAACAAGCCAAATATCTACGACATATATGTAGCATTATCCAATTACGTTATTCAATTCATCAACAAAGCATTGAAACATGTGAATGTAAACATAACATAACATATATAGGAAAATGTTATACTCTTTGTATTAATATCAAAAGGAGAGAATTTACAACCAAGAATAGTAGTTGATCTTGTAGAGATCTACCCAAGTTTACTTGTCCTTCCTCATCACAAAGCACACCTTAATGTCACCCTAATGCATGGAGATGATGATTCTCTTAGATTTAAGTATGAAACTTGAGGGCATGATTAGTCTCCAAAAGTCAACCTTGATGTTGTAGATGGTTGTAAATTTATAGGAGAGTGTGGTGGTTTAGGAATTATTATCCATTTACCAATCTACACTTGAGATCCAGTCTTGATGGGAGGATGAGCTCAAGGGATAAGAGGCGAAATATCCAATGTAGGATTAGATAGGATTCAATATCCAAGGTAAATGGTTGGAACAAATCTTGGAAGCTTCTGGAAGAGGAATATTTGGGAATATTTTTATTTTTCCCGAATTTATAGAATCAACACACCCCCAACAAGGGACAGCCTGTTGTTTATCAGTGCAGGTGAAAAATGGAGCAACATGCTGCTAAATGCAGGTCTCTAAAGGGCTAGGGTGCATTGGGCCTTAAAAATATTGTTTTGAAGCAATCAAACTTAGAAACTCAGGGATTTGGCAGAGTCGTTCTTAGAGCTATGTGTAAGGATGATGACAAGGTGTTCATGGATGTTGATTGATCCATTTTGTGGGAATATTGATTAAATGTGACAAAATGGCCTATAACACCATTCATCTGATACATAACAGTCAGTGTTGGACCTAGTTTTTAGATTTTGAAAATACGACATTTAAATGTCATATATGTCTACAAATAGGACACTTACAAAATATGTGTGCCTTCAGCAAAACAAATATCCAAGAAGAAAAAAGAAACAATCCAAAAATCCCAAGGGATGGTAGCTTCTAGAGTAACATCTCTTAGAAGAACATGACAAAGAGGAAATGGGTAATCCCATTAATGTAGTAAATTAAAATCCACAAGAAATATTAGCAAAAGTAGGAGTTAAACAAGAAAGAAGAATGGTACCAAGCCTGAAAGGTCTTGAAGCAGTGTGAACATCAGTCCCAACATTGCAGAAGGAGGATATCCCCATTGAAAAGGAGATGGTAGGTTTTAAACAATCCCATGTATCTAAGAGCTCATACTCAAATAAGGAAACCCTAATGAAAGCTGAAGAAAATGAGTTAGCAATCGTAATTTCCACTTTAAATCAAGGAGACTAGTGGAAAGTGGAAAAGAAGGAAGGAAGAAAATGGTAACTAAGTATCTTCACTTAGTCCCAATTTTCATTTTTATTGTTTTTTATTTTTTGATAGTTATCTATTTGGGAACCAGCTTTTGACTAGTATGGACAAATGCTCTATGAGCATTTAAAAATGTAATTTTTTTTTGTAAATAAAATTACAAGTTTTCATTGGGAAAAAAAAATATTTGAGGAAAAAGACTTTGAAAAAAATTGTTTATGTTAAGGCCCTATAAGCATTCATTATTATTTTATTGTTGTATTAGTTTATAGGCGATATGTATGTATGTATGTAATAAGAGGACCTAGTCCTAGGATATTGATATCTTTTCATGGTATTGGATTCGTTGTAAGAGGAGTTTATTCCTTCAATGTGGATTGCATTCAGTGACATTTTATATATTTTAAGTCACTTGGTATGAAAAGTTATATTCAATTAGAAAGTAGAATGAACTATAATATCCTTACAAATTACAAAGCATTATATTGCCATAAATTAGGTTAAAATATGTAAATTAAGCTTCATAATATGACAACTATATTAACTTTTTTCTTTTCTTTTTATGATAAATTAGCTAACGTAAGTTATTTGCATCAATCAACATCTATCGATTGGGTTGCAATGTAACTGGGAGTGTATGCAGGATTGTGTTTACTAGGGGACCAGTAGCACAATAGACAGAAACAAAAAGCAATTGGAGGGATATCCGTTAGTAAATAGGAGGGTAGATCCTTTCGGTGGAACAATTACTGGATATCATCCTATCGACATGTTGGGCTAGGCTCATTATGAGGGTATGATATTGTTGTCATCAAATTGTATTAAATATTTTCACATGCCTGTTAGGTGGAATGAGGGTATGAGAATGTGTGGTATAGTTTTAAGCCTTCTTTTATGTAACACATTTAGTGAGAAGTACGAAATGCCAACTCGACTATATAATGCAATAGTGGGTAGTAATTGAACTATTGTCATTTGATGCGTTTTGAACTTAAAAGATTTCTCGTGTAACAATGCATTGAAAATTCTTAATTTGCAAACAAGCATGTCATCTTATGTTATACGCGCATCCACATGTTGGTCCTTAGTGACTTTAACTATACCCAAGATTACGTCATTTGCATCCCTATATCTAACAAGATATGTTGAAGCTATTGAAAACGAAGTTCTTAAGGTCCGTGAAACGACAAGGCATTTTAGAGTTCCTTTTATTAATATACATATAAAACTATTTTGTTTGGAAAGTGTTCCCTTTAAACTTCAATCAATTTTCCCAAATACAGTGGTAGTACACATGGCCCATTTACATGTATTGTGCAACTCTCAAAGACAAATAAGTAACGGTAGAGATTTTATTTTCGCTAGGTTGTACTGATGAGAGGGTGGTGTGTGTTCAAAATCACCCAAGACTTGCACCTAGGACAAATTAATTATGTTTTTCTTCAGGGGTCCATGCTCTAACATGCAAAGGTGGAAGTGCTTGCTAAACTAAGATCCCATTGGCACATTTTGTTAATTCATTTATGAAAAGCAAAGCTCTCAATTCCTAAATATGTGTACCTTATCTCCAAATCAAGATAAAGGACATACAATTGCAAAGCGAGGCCAAATCAATATAAATGATCTCTAAAATACTCAAGGTTGAAGGTCCAATTGTATTACTCTCAAACCATGAGGCTAGTCATAGCTATGTATCCATTCACAATCTCCGAGGGACCTAATGCCTAGCTACACTCCACAAATTTATGGTCT
Source organism: Pinus taeda (assembly GCA_000404065.3). Lineage (NCBI taxonomy): Eukaryota > Viridiplantae > Streptophyta > Pinopsida > Pinales > Pinaceae > Pinus > Pinus taeda. The sequence continues at coordinate 159,927 of APFE030400204.1, read as the reverse complement.
GGAACTTTGGGATGACGCATGCATATACAAACTTTGATGCATTAGTTTTCTAAGCAAACTATGACGTGGAGAATCTCCTAAATGTGAGACATTTTCAGATCTCATTTTTATTGAATTACTAGCCAAATACGAAGCTAATCTTAGTTATGTATCAATACTTAATGTGCTCAAAATAAAAATTTACATTTAAAAATAAATTAAAATTTAATAATAATACACCTATCAACCCTCGTGTAGATCAATAGCAGGAAATTTGCAAGTGAATAACCATTTTGTCAATTTAAAGTTACAGTGAATTGAATTTACAGGGGCAGATAGAATAACCGAGAGGAGAGTGTATTAAATTAATTAATTTAGGTTTATGATGGGAGTGGAAGAGAAAATTTATAACGCATAGTAACAATAACACAAATAATTGAAGAAGCTGCTTTAAACTGTGAGAGAGTAACTCGCAACAATTAAGTTTGGAAAAGTAAAGTAAAATAAAACAATGGTGGGTGTTGAAATTTCTGCGTGGCTGCCCAGCAATTAATTAAAATTAAAATAAATAATGCAAGGTGTGGAGAACTAAAATGCCCAGCAATTAATTAAAATTAAAATAAATAATGCGAGGTGTGGAGAGCTGAAATGCCCAGCAATTAAATAAAATAAATAATGCAAGGTGTGGAGAACTGACATGTGTGAGCCGGCTTCACGGAAAATAGTTAAAAAAACAGAACCGTAAAATACTTGCCGGGAAGGTGCTTCACCGGAAATGGAAAATAGTTGACGGAAAATAGAAGGTCCTTCACCGTGAGAACACACGCTCCTTCACTGGAAATGTCAGTGAAACGAAACGAAAAAGTTGGATGAATCCGTCAGAACGCTCTCAGGCCTTCACCGTGTGGAACTGGAAATGTCACAGACGGGACGTTCATCGGGAGAAGGGTGGGAGTGGAAAGCCCCAACCATCACAGCATTCGCGCTCTGGCCCGAGAGCCATCGTTCATCTTCCGGATTTTTGTGCTTGTCTGAATAGGAATCTACGCAGACTTTGACGTACAACCTATAGAACAGATCCTGTTCAAGTAAGGTCGTACTTCATGAATGCCCACTGCCCCTCTTATATACGCCTTCTTCTTTCCTTCGCAAAACACATGTGGGAAAACAACAATGTTTATGTTTTGCTTCCGAACATGTCGCAAAACTATATTGCTTGTGTCTTCCGTCAATCGATTCGCTTCCTCCTCAAAATTTAACATCTTCCTTCATTCCATTTTCAATATATTAATAAATTCAGTATCGTTCCCCATCACTCCTGGCCGTCTATTAATAAATTCATTCCCCAAAACTTACCAAGGCCAAAGATTTAGTTGGTTCCACAGTTGCATAAAACGACATTGAAAATTCCATTGGAAAAAATGCAAACATTGATGGAGGTTCAGGCAATAAGATGTCATTGCATTGGAAAGAACATATTGTCGAGCCATGAATCTCCTAAATATTGTGTATATTTGGTGGAAGACGAGAGTTTTAGTTTGAATACATTGAAACCAAGATGGTATAAAACTCTAATATCCCTAATTCTGGGGTTTGGAACCAATTATATGTTAGGAAAAATTTTAAGAGCTAAATTTCACCATGGAATAGTTTTCTATATTTTTTTTCCCAATAAAATTACTCATTTCCAGTTCCATTTACTAATTTCTACTTTTTACTTACCAAGGTTCTTAAGGTTCTAGAAGACAGTTCGTGTTGATGTTCTTCATACCCTCAAATATATTTTGGCGTTGGGTTAGAATTATATGAAATAATATGTCAATCAATGCTGGACATGACTTTGTAGAAAGGGATCAGGTTTTATTGCATATCCAACCCTATATGTAGACCTCACTCAAGGAGAATAACCAAAAGAAGTTAGTTATTAAGTTTTATAGACCCTACATTACACTAAAACGAATATGCCCAATGGCTCACAAATTCGCTCTATCCACCCATTCTAAGCTCCAGCATGTCTTTCATGTGTCTTTCTTGAAGAAAGTTCTCAGGTATAATTGTAGAGTCCCATAATTGAATGAGGAGGGTTCCATTTGGTTGTTTCTTGAGGCTATTTTGGACAAACATGAGTGTTGTATTAGTGCACTATCTAGGAAGTTCTGATCAAATGTAAGGATACACATATTGAAGATGCTACATGTGAACTATTAACACATACCCAACAATCATGTGTAAAATCATGCAAACAATATAACACATGCCCAACAATTAGGCTTTTGGCCAATTAAAAACTATGTATATTAGTAGAAGCTATATGTTATATTTCCAAGTGAATGTTATTACAAGCTTTCCTCATTTTGGAGGTTTCTGCCTGGAAGAGGCAAGTGAACACACATTTAATTCCAAACACCAATAAAGATTTGTTTATTGTCGTTACATTTAGGTTTGGTTCTATTTAGTAACATTGTTTAACTATTAAAAATTTTGGAGTTTTTGGTCAGCATTCAGTGAATTTTTTTTTTGGCTAAAACCTACATTTTTGTTGTTTAAACTAGGTCTTGAACTGCATATATGAATTCAACATGCTGAAAACCCCTTGGGGAACTCCAATTATGAAGAGTTAACAATTCAAACTTGTGATTCTAGCAAATTCTTCTCTATTCTAAGCAATTTTGATGAGGAAAGGTGTAAAAAAAACCCTCCAAAAAGTCTAATAAATAAACTATGCCCTATTTATTTGCTTTTTATAATTATATTTTTTTAATCTATTTTCCTATTTCTCAAATAACATGGAACACCACATATTACTACAAATTATATTACAATCAAAGAGTTGCCACAAATTATTATACTTCATTTCTCCATATGATTTTTTGTGAAATATTTATCTTGATAAAAATATTGTCTATTATTTATGTGAAAATCAAAATTTTGATTTATAATACATATGCTTTGACCCTCCTTTTGACAACTACATCCGCCAATATTTAGATCATAATTTTGGTCTAAATATCAACCTACATTTTGACCATGATTTTGAAACTTACCCTGTATTTCAGGTTGAATTTTTTCATTATAGAAAACTAGTCCATACTAAGTCAAAATTGCAATTTTTTAACCACAAAATCTTTTGAAAAAAGTTGAAATTACAAACTTATATTATTGTGATTAAAACTTTTGATTAGTTTTAATCCATTTTAACTCAATTTTATATTTCATTTAATTGTTTAAAATTTTAAAATATATTAATTAATTAATTTTAAAAATTTAAAATCATTTCAGTTATTTACATTCCCATAAATTTAATATAAACATATATAATTAATTAACTTTAAAAATTTACAATCATTCCAGTTATTTACATTCCCATAAATTTAATATAAACTTTTTTAATGTAATGTTATTATCTTAAATTACACTTTACCATGCTTTTGCGTATTATATTTAACCAATAGTTTATTTGGACAATAAATTATACTTTATCATTAATCATAAATAGATAATTAAAAAATAAACCATAATGCGATAATGCCAATGTCGTATTGGTGTGGTGCAATGGATTAACCCCATTTACAAAATATATTGATATACAAATAAATATCTTATTTTTTATTTTTAAATTGGACATTAATGTAATTTTAGTTAGTTTTACTTAAATTAATTGATATATGAATTTTGTTAATAAATTTAATTTAATATAATGTTATTAAATTTTATTATGATTTTATGTAATTTAAATGCTAATTGAATATTAAATTTCATTTGTTTTATTATTTATTAAAAATTGATGATAACAACAAAAAAAAATCTTATGCATTATCAACATGGACTCAAGTAAGTGATTGGATGATATTTTATTATTTATGTCAAATGCATATGTATTATGATAATCTAAAACTTTGAATCGAGTAGTGAATAGATAAAAAGAGTCAATGGATAAAGAGTGAGCGTTACTCATTTCCTTTATATTGCACATGGATCGTATTGTCTGTCACAACATCATGTTTTTTCACACCTTGGTATAAACAATAATAACTTATCCCTATAGAGTTAACACGAAATCATTGCTAATAATGTTAGAAAATAATTTGTAAAATTGGTATTCAATATATAGAATCGTATTAGTTCAATGGCTTGTTTTTGAACTTCAAGATGACGTGCTATGAATAGTACATTATACACTACATGCCTATACAACCCTAATTTTCAGTGGATCAATCATGATCAATTCATTTTTTTCTCTACCACTTTTATCCCCTCAACTTATAGTACTTAGAATCATATTACGTGGAAATAATCTTTGTGACATTAAACACCAACACATTGATCAAAATCTATTACAATCTAATGTATTATTCATGCTTAAAAAAAAATTAAGAAGAAAAAACATTGATTTTATATATGTATAGAAAATCAGTACATACTTCAATATCGATATTATTCCCTTTCAAGAAATGGAAGGGTATAAAACACAAGGACTCAATAACAAACAAAAATTGACATAAACCTCCACCATCTTGTTTATCAACCCGCTAGACATCCAAAATATAAAGCAAATGTCAACATATGAAACAACCCAGATAAAAGTAAATAGTCATAACAAGAAACTTAGGAAATGTGCATATTGCCTTCCTCTACCACCAAACCATCCTCTGTAAAGCTAAAGTGGATGAGACCAACAGGAGCATTGAGGCCTCTATTGGAGAGGCCATCCGCAACCATGTTCTCCTCTCGATATATATGTTGAAAAGAAATGGTATGAAATTCCTATTTCAACAGCGAAATACGATCCAGACAGACTTTGAGATGAGGTGGGGAAAAGTCTGCCAGTCCCTGGATGCCATCAATCAGAGACTTTGAGTAACCATATATATGCATATTTTGAAATTGTTTTACTCTAGCGAACCATAGCAGCCTCCAGAGTGCCATAATGATAGCTTTGGTATTGGTTCCAGTTACACCATAATGACAGCTCTAGTATTGGTTCCAGTTACACCCTGCCAAAAATGTTTGTGATGAGAGCGAAGGGAAATCTGGATCCAAGCACCACATCCACACTTACCAGCCTATGCAACCCCATCGAACATACCTATAGGAAAAAATATTTAAGAAAGAGGTACTCGCACTCTAATCCTTCGGATTGAATGTGCTTCATCCCCTTGTATATTTGCCCATGCCAGAATCTTAGAGAAAATACAGGCGATGTTGATAGGGGAGTCATTAAAGCACCCGTTGATTACATGTAATACAAAATTCCCACAAAATATAAAAGGGTATATGCCTATAATGTCCCTGTCATAAGATCCACTAACAGAGGCATTGTTCCATAGAGTTAATGTTTCTAAATGGGATGTGGAGGAACTAGAGGATATGGTTCCAAACCCTGAAGATACCGAATAATGAAGAAAAAGGTGAAGGACCGACTCCTGAGACTGAGAACAGAGCGAACACCAATCCGAAACCTGGTATCCTTTTCCACTTTTCGTCTCTCTGGTGCCCTTCCCATGGACCTCTTTGCACTTTCCCATTCGATGCTTTAATTATTTTTTTTCTGGGTAGGAACGCATTTTGTGTTAATCGGGGAAGCTAATTTGGAAGCACATTCTTTAGGGATCTCCATTTTTGGAGTGGTGACGTCTCACTCTAGCCCTTTTTATCAAGAGGCATTCTTGTTATTTCTGATGTGATCCACATTTTGACCTTCCATTAATGAGGTGTGATCTCATCTGAATTTAGTCTATTATTTTTATAGGGGGGTTGATCCTGGTTGGCCCCTTGCATAGGAGGCTGGTCCTTCTCTTCTCTTCCTAAAGTTTCCTCTGACATATTATTTTTGTTGATTCCTTGAGTATTTATTCTATGGTCTTGAGACCGTATACTCCCTGATCGGGTAGGAGGTACGGGAGGATATTTTTATGATTTTTACTGACTTGGGGAATTGTGATATTTACTCACCTGTCAGAGTAGTTGGGATATTGGATTTATGGCCTTTGACACATAAAGTGGGGGATGGACAATCTAGACTCTAACGTATCTATACAGGAGGAATTTATCAAGGCCATGGTGGAAGTTGAATAGGATTTTTTGATGTCTAAGTCTTCCTCAGATCTACCAGGCCCTTCTACTTTGCATGTGAGAAAACTCGCGGCTAACTCACTTCCTCATGCCCAATTTGTTCTACCCTCTTCTAATAGAAAACTTTCTCTCATTTAATAACTTTACTACTGTCATTTTCATGGGAATACTATCAAAACAACGACAAGTCTATCAAAACAACACCTAAATTAAAACTCCTCAGTTTTGGTCACGGTATTTTGTGGGATAGAGTATGTAGTTTACAGAAGAGGGAGTTGGTGGATCAATGGTTCTTTGCTAATTTTTCTGAGGGAAACATGTAGGACTGGGTCAAATACAGATCGGTGTTGATTCTTGGTTATAATATGAAGGTTAGTATCCTAATGAACTTTAATTTTGCTTTCATTTCCTTCACCAAGATGACATTGAGCACAACCTCAAATCCCCGTGGGTGCAGGGTCATGGTTTCATTGCTCTCCGTCACTGGTACATTGGGTTTAATCCTCTTCTTGATAATCCTCGCAATAATCTTGTTTGGGTTAAACTACCAGGTTTTCCTCTTGATTTTTGTACTCGGTGAGCTCTAGAGAAGATGGCAACATAGTGGGAAGATTTGTGTATTTGGAACCAGGTTGTCTAAGCATCCGCAATAAGTGGGTGGCTTGGATTTTGGTGGAAATCCACTTCAAAGGGGGTCTCTGTAAACACATACACTTAGAATGGGGGTCGAATAGACTCTATCAATGTCTGGATTATTAGGGCATCCCCTTCCGCCGTCTTTTTTTCCACCATATTGGTCACCTCCTAAATAGATTCCCCTGACATATTACTTCTTCCTCTGAGGGCCTGTGTTATTCGGGGAGGAGTGGACGTGGTGGTCGAGTTAGGCCGGATCTAGCTCTATAGAAATAAGAATAGAGTAATGTTCCTCTAAACCACTAGTCTCCTATTTTGTTTCTAATGATCCCTCCTCTTCAACAGTCTCTCCTCCATTCTCCCCTATATCCTCTCTCGCTAGTAAAGAACGTCCTAAATCGAGTTGTGCGATTTTTTTTCTAAGGGGCCTCTACAGACCTTTATTGCTTCCCCTTCAGTCCCTGTTCCCACTCTGGTGCCACCTTCGTCTTGTAACCCTCGCTCGATGTCTCTTGAGGTGCTTCTTTTTGGCCAATATTATGAGTTGATGCAGGTATCCTCCTATGTTGACCCTTCCCTAAAATTGTTTTGTCATCTTCTCCTCCTCCTTCAGTTGTCGCTCTTAATGAATCCTCGCCTCACAACTCGATGGGGATTGATTTGTATTTCTTTGTGTTGAACATGTCTTTGATTTATCAGCGCTCTCCTTCAGAAGGTGAGGATGCCTCTTTTGTGTATCTTACATAAGCTTGGATTTGACCTGTTCCTTGTGAGGGGGGGGGGGGGGCACAGGTGGACATTTCTGTGGTCGACTGAATGCCTTATTCCTAGATGTTCAAGGAGATTCAGATCTCAGAGATGTTCCTATATTTTCATCCTCTATTTCGTAGGCCCTTAGAGATAATGTTCTTGAGTCGGGCTCGCATAATGAATATTCTCTTTCTCAATCTTTGTGGTTTGGGGTCGCCACAAAAACATCCTGATTCCCCTCTCAGACATCTCATCCTATTGATTTGGACTTTCGTCATACTTATCGAGGAGAATATGGCAAATAAAGAGAGATGTTTTGACTACTTCTTCCGTCTTGGAATATTATCGTGCTTGACTCAACTAACTTATTAGGTGGATTGGTGGCTCTTTGGGATCCTAGATGGGCCAAATTAACAGACTATAAATGTTTTGTAGGAATTTTATTGACTAGACACTTTTGGGGTTTATGTGGTCACATTCATCTCCTCAATCTATATGCTCCTTGTAGAGACCAACTATTATTCTAGTAACACCTAGATGGTGTGGGCTTTTAAAAATTGGCTCCCTTATTATCGTTGGTGATTTCAACGAAACTCTTTCTTAGGGGGCTCGGTGCAAAGAGGATCCCTTAGTAGGCATATTGCTGATTTATTTTCTGGTAATCACCTGGTGGATATTCTTCCCTCTCCCCTTTCTCCTACTTGGAATAATGGTTGGGTGGGGGATGAACACATTGATAAAATATTAGATTGCTTCCTCATACACAAAAATATTATGGAATCCCTAGAGCATGCTTGTTCCTAGGTAGTCAAGTGATACATTTCTAATCATGTCTTGATTATATTTCAATGGAAACAAGAGGAGATTCGGCGAGGGATCCCTTTTAAGTTTAACCGAGCTTGGTTGGAGGATGTTGATTTTAACTTTCTGGTTAATTATACATGGGATTCTAATCAAGGAGATCCTCTAACTTCCACCATGGATTTGATATCTGAGAAACTATAAACCCTAAGGAATCAGGTCAGGATTTGGGACAGTCATAAGAAACAAATACGAAGAATGGAATTACAAGGGATTATTGAGGAAATTGACAGACTGGGTATGTCCATGGAGCATTCCTCCCCCTCCTTAACATACATTACTAGGCTTAAAGAACTAGAGGAAAATAAATATGATATACTAAAGATACAAGTCTAGATCACGTGACGTCTCAAAAGCAGGGCTACTTGGTTAAAGGAAGGCGATCAAAACACTCATTTTTTTCATCAATATGTGAATCACGGGATGAATGTTAACACAATTTGGGATACTAATTCTGAGGATGGAGAGATTGTATACTCCATGGTTGTGATTCAGAAGAGGCGATTCAATATTTTGAAAGATTTCTCTTTGCTCAAAATGGATTTGAGATTGAAGATCTTTTGTGGGGGATTAAGGAGTATCCCACCATGTTCTCTGATGCTGATAATGTGGCCATTTTTTCCCAGTCACTGTGGAGGAGATTCAAATGGTCTTGAACTCCCTCTCGAAGGATAAATTCCTAGGTATAGATGGCTAGATTATGGAATTGTTTATCCATTTATTTGACTTGATGAGCCAGAATCTACTGGACATGGTGGAAGAATCTCACATTATCACTAGTTCCATAAACTCTACATTTCTCGCCCTCATTCCAAAATCCTTGTATCCATCCTCCTTTGTAGATTTCAGACCCATCACTCTATGTAACATCACATATAAACTTATCTCTAAAGTTATTTTTGGGAGCATCTCTCTCGAACCACATCACTCATGAAAAAATTGGCTTCTTGCCCAATCGCTTGATTCATGATGCCATTTCCATTGAACAAGAGTGCTTGCACTTTATACACACTAAAATGTTGGATGTGGTGGCCTTGAAATTAGACTTGCAGAAGGCGTATGATTGTGTAGATTGGGAATTCCTTCAACTCATTCTTACGAAGGTGGGGCTTGATGTTCACATTGTCCACTGGAGATCATGGCTTGTGTCACCTCAACCTTTTTTGTTGTATTGATAAATAGATTTCCTTCAACTTTCTTCTAGGGTGGAAGAGGATTAAGATAGGGTTTCTCTCTATGACCTCTTCTTTTTATTATGGTAATGGATGGTTTGAGCCTTAAGATAAAAAAGGCTCGAAGTCTCGGCATATTCAGAGGTATTAATATGGCCAACAATGTGGAGGTCACACATTTATTTTTCATAGATGATGCTCTCTCCTTCGAACAAGTATCCAGTGCACAATGGGACACTTTCTATGCTATCTTAAAGAGGTATGGGGATGCCTCATATCTGATCACTAATGGTTCTAAATATTTTCTATTGTATTTGAATGCGGATGTTGGGGTGATATAATACATTTCCAGTTTATTTGGTGTCGTGAATAAAAAACTGGAGGATGGTCTGACCTATTTGGAATATAATCTAAAACCAAATAATTATAAGATTAGAGACTGGACCTAGCTCCTGGATAAATTTCAACATAAGCTGGACAGATGGACTCACAAATAGATCACTTTGGGAGGTAGATACACCCTGATCCAATCATTCCTTCAAAAATTATCGGTTTATTGGTCTCATTTGTTTGCATTTCTAATGAAAATTATTAAGAAGATCATATCCATTGTAATTCATTTTCTATGGTCTTGTACCAGCGAGAGAAATAAATATCACTTAGTAGATTGGGAAATGATTTCCAGACCAAAGGAATTTGGAGGTTGGGGATTATTGAATATGAAGATTTTTAGATGGACACTCCTTATAAAATCTCTATGGGGAGCTCTATTTGGCAGCCAAGTTTGCTAGGATATAATCAAATTTAAATATTTGAGGAAGTTGGCTTTCGATGCTTGGTTCAGAAGAGGAAGTATTGTAATTAGAAAGGGATATTATACTTGGAAAAGTTTCCACAAGGTCAAAGGCTGGTTTTTACAACTTCTCAGATGGTCCTTTGGTTTGGGTACAAAGATTTGTTGAGAAAAATACTTAGAGGGGGGAGTGAATCAATATTTAAAATTGAAATTTAAAATTTTATATGCTATTGGTATTAAGACAATTTGCGTATGTACACTACTGTAGAGAAGGAAACCATCATGTATCCATTTCACTGATATTTTATGCATTCTGTCATATGATTATCCTTAATTAGTGCATCAACAGATTAATTGTTTTTCAATATGCAATAAAGAACATAAAGAAATCACAACAAACACACATAGAACACCAGGATTTTTTGGTGGAACCCCAATGTGGAAAAAAACCACCATTGTTGTTGTATTTGTCTTATTTCTTATGATATAAAGAAAAATATTACATTTGTATTGATGTAAACTCTTGTCAATATGCAAGCACCCACCTGCAAAAGGCTACAACCTTCTATTGTACTCTAGAACCCACTAGAAGGGAGCTACAACCCCCTGAATTCGTTTAACAACTTCAACCAGAAGGGAGCCCCTACCCCCTTTCTGAAAGTTGCAACCCTCAACTCCTTGTGGACCACTTTTCAGAATATTTCAAACTAGATTCACCTATCAAACAACCATCACACAAACTATAGGCCACCTTTCATAAAATTTTCAAATTGGACCCATATCAACTATAAACCAAAACAAACTGAAGCATCGAATCTGAGACACTATCACACTGCAAATAAACTGAAATTATGAAGCATCAATTCACTAAATGTAGATCCCAACTAGAGGCAACAAATATCAAATTATGTACCTAACTGTACTGAATAAGACTCACATATATATGCGGTTTTACTGTATAACACCTATGTATAGATCTTAGAATACTGAACACTAAATCATTAATAATTGAACCATACATAAACTATTACATCAGTTACAGATCACTGAACCAAACACATATTTCTAGACCAATAACAGATCATATATCATACCCCCATTCAAACTTTTGTACCATTAAGACTGATCAATTCAACCAATCCACCTTAATTTTCACAGTCATACATAGATCATCATGATAGATACATCATCGATAGATAGCAACAAGTAAACCAGAAAACATCAACTATCAACATCAATCATCAGATCAAACCCTAGTTTGTGTATGCGACTTCCACAAGGAATATCAGTGTATGTACGCACTTACCATGCAAGACCTGCGTACAGATCTGCATATACCGAAGATTATTTCGCAAAATATATGTGACCCTACAAAGATGGATCTGCGTATGTAAGCGACTATTCCCAAACATACTTGTGTACATATTTGAAAAACATTCACTGCAAACACAATTTCAACTTCTGAAACCTTCATTGTCAGTACTATTGACTTCTAAGTAAATCATTTAGATTACAATATCACAGTCTCATCAATATTATCTACTTATACATTTGCAACCACTAAATCAATCAAGCATATATGTCAACATATTTCATATCTTTCAAATCTGAGTCTTCTCCTTGCTCCCTGGTGCATGTTACAGATTAAATTATTCATAGACAACCCACTACTTGCACACAAAATACCTTGATCTTTATCTACTTATATACCTTTAGTCTTGGTTAATACCTTAGGTAAATCCCTTAGTAATGTCATTGGTATTCCTTGACAGGATCAAATAACCATTGTCGCACCCATTGTTGTGGACCAATACCATGGTAAAGACCCTTGGTATCCAGATTACCATGGTGCAGATTTTGTACATGACTTTTCTTAATAATACTTGCGTATGTACATGACCTTTCTTCTCAGGACCCGCGTATATTTTCTCAAAATTTACCTTTATCATCCATCAGTCTTTTAAGTATCTTCCCTTTTTCCATAACACTTGTAGCATTTGTATCACTCTACAAAAACGTCTTGGTATCACAATGTTGACATATGTATCAAGTATGTTGCCATCAAGGAAAACACATTAGCCATAATGCCAACAATCTTCCCCTTTGGACTTGATGGAAACCACTTTGGTGTTTGGTCACCATCTATGAACACATGTAGACACACCTGCAAATACCAAGACTTCTTATTGAGATTCTCCCAGAATTCTTCTCCAACCACCAAGTTTCTCTCCCCCTTTAACATCAAGGGCAAAGGTCTGACCAATGTTGAATAAAGAGTTATCTTCCTCCTGTGTAGAGAGGATCACTATAGGTCTGATCTATTGAATATGAGAACTACATGTTGACCATGCTCCCCCTGAACATATGCTGAACCTTCTTAAGATATTCAATAGAGTAAAATATTGTATGACTAAAAAATGACCTTTCTTATGACTAATGACTCATGATTACATTAACCACCCAACAAAGTGGGGTTACACAATTGACCCAACATTGCCAAAAATAATGGGATTACATACAAAGCATGACTTGAACCCAATAGCCCATACATAACTAAATATTACAATAAATACCTCATGACTTTTTACATGACCTTTACATCAAGGGAAAGATATGAAATATATAACCAAAACTAGGGCCTCAACAGTGAGATTGTAAGCTTATGATAATCATCAACAACCACCATATACCATCTAGGAACTTGTAACATGAATATTTGATAGTAACAATCATAGAAGCAATATGAACATCCTCACCATCAAGAAGTAAGACAGGGAAATGGTGCATTAAACTCTTCAGCATCATCATCATGGTACTAAGTGTGCAATGCTTCCAAGCATCACTAAGTAACTTCAACAATTAACAACCAATCATCAATACAACCATAACAGACACATATTCCTCATCAAGCATTTCAATAGATAAAATTTATCACCAATAGTAATAGTAGAAACATCCAATCATTAGCAAAGATATGAAAAAACACATGCTTATGAAACCATAAAACCAGCAAGGGATTTAGAGTTATAATAGTTGCTCCCCTAAACCAATAGACTGCAGAAAACCAATGTTAGAAACAAAAGACCAAAAATGAAATGATGAAATCATGTAGGAGGATCCCCTTGAGTCTCTACCATTTTGTATCAATCACTGAGATGTATGTGTGCCTGACTAACTCATAAACCACGTATATACGCGAGTTTCCTTCACACAATCCACGTACAAGACATAAACTGTAGTAATTTTTAGTCATATCTCCCCCTGAACATAACATAACTTCAGCAATTAAAAACAAATCATCAATATGACCATAACATACACATATTCCTTATCAAACATTTCAATAGATAAAATCTATCACTAGCAGTAACAGTAGAAACATCTAGTCGTTAGCAAAGATATACAAAAACACATGCTTATGAAACCATAATGTGAGCAAGGGATTTAGAGTTATAATAGTTGTTCACCCTAAACCAACAAAATGCAGAAAATCAATGTCAGAAATAGAAGACAAAAAATGAAACGATGAAATCATATAGGAGGCTCCCCCTAAATCTCTGCCATTTTGTATCAATCATTGAGATGTATGTGTGCATGTCTAACTCATAAACCATGTATATACGCAACTTTCCTTCACACAATCTACGTACAAGACGTAAACTGTAGTAGTTTTCAATCATAGCTCCCCGCCGAACATAACATTCATGTTATAACAATTAGCAGAGTGATGAAGCAAGAACCGTTCCTAATTTATGTCTGAGATATTCAAAGGAATCACATGGAAGTGGCTTTGCAAATAAATCTACAACTTGTTCCTTTGAAGGAACATACTTTAATATGACCTTCTGTTCAAGCACCTACTCTCTCAGAAAATGATATTTGATAGGAATGTGCTTGGTTTTTTATTGCATGACAAGATTTTTGGAGATACTTACGACACTAGTATTTTCACAGAGTATAGGTACAGGTTAAGGACAAGTGACTTGAATGTCTTGCAATTTTTGGATCATCCATAGAAGTTGAGTACAATAAGATGCAACAAAAACATATTCCGCCTCAGTAGTAGATAGAGTAATGGAGCATTGTTTCTTGTTGAACCATGAAACCAAGCAAGGTCCCAAATAAAATGCTCCTCCACTAGTACTTTTGTGATCATCAGTATTACCTACCAAATCAACATATGTGTAAGCATGAAGTGAAAATTCTGCATTTTTGGGATACCATAGAGAAATATCTCGAGTTCCTTGTAGATACTTGAATATTCTATTAATTGCAAGATGAGTTTCCTTAGGATTTTCTTGAAATCGTCCAACAATTCCAACTGTATACATAATACCTGCCCTTGTGCCTGGAAGGTAGAGAAATATGCCAATCATAAATCTGTATTTTGGTTGATTGACTAAAGGAGAATCATCATTTTGACTAAGATTGCATCCTATTACCAATGGTGTACATACATGCTTAAAATCATCCATTCCATACTTCTTCAAAATTTTCTTGAGGTACTCGGTTTGAGAAAGAAATATACCATTCTTAGTTTTTTGAACTTGAAGGCCAAGAAAACATGTTAGTTCGCCAAGTAGATACATATCAAATTCTTACTGCATAACTGAAGAAAATTCTTGACTCGTGGATTTTACATTACTTCCAAATATGATGTCATCTACATAAACAACAACTATCAAAAGTTTTTCTGTATCAAATTTGATATATAGGTTGTTATCTGCAGATCCTTTTGTGAATCCTTATTGTTGAAGATATCTATCAAGACGATAATACCATGCACGAGGAGCTTGTTTTAAGGAATACAACACCTTCTTAAATCTTCAAAGAAACTTATTTTGTCTTCAGGTTGTTTAATATAAACTTCTTCATCTAGATCCCCATTTAAAATTGTAGATTTAACATACATTTGATATACTTTAAAGTTATGAAAGCTTGAAAATACAAGGAACATTCTTATGGCTTCATGTCTTGCTACGGGTGAACTTTTTTCTTCAAATTCCATCCCTTCATGTTGAGCATAGTATTTGCATACCAATATTAATTTGTTTCTAATTACTTCTCCTTTTTTATTCAGTTTATTTTTGAACACCCATTTTGTCCCAATAATACTTTTATCATGAGGTCTTGGTACTAATTACCATGTATGATTCTTTTCTATTTGATCAAGTTCTTCATTCATTGTCTTAAACCAACATTCATCTTTGCTTTCTTAATCCACATTTTGAGGTTCAATTGTGTATAGTAAGGCTCAGTAACTAGAAGTTCCAACAAGAGTTCTTCTAGTTTTTACTCTTGCTTCCTTTTCACCTAGAATTTGAGATTGATGATGATTTTTCTGAACATACCTTGAAGGCTTCTTTTCAGATGTATTTGTATTTTCATTCTGTTCTTTTGATGCTTCTCTATTTTCTTCCCTTCCTACCCTTTAGCTTGCAGTAGGGAGAGGTTCATCATCTGCTTGTGCTTCCCTTTTGGTACTTGTGGATGCTTCATTAATCACAAAATTGTTGCATTCAACAATCTTTTGAATTATTTTATTATATCATTTATATGCCTTGCTTCTAGAAGAGTATCTAAGAAGAATTCCTTCATCGACTCTAGATTCAAACTTTCCAAGCTTATCATTATTTTTCTTTATATAACATTTTCTTCCAAAAATTCTAAAGTTTTTGATAGTTGCGAGCTTCCCAAACCATAGTTCGTGTGGAGTTTTATCACTGTTTATTCGAACACGAGATTTTTTTAGTATATTCACAGTTTTATGTGTTGCTTCCCCCCAAAAGGTATGAGGTATTCCTGACTCATCAAGCCTGGCAGGCGCCATTTGTTGGATTGTTCTATTCATTCTTTCTGCCACTACATTTTGTTGAGGAGTCTTAGCTATAGACAATTGTCTTTTGATGCGATGTTGTTCACAAAAGTTTAAAAACCAATCTGATATAAACTCTCCTCTATCAGATCTAAGACATTTCATTTTCAAATCTAACTCATTTTCTACCAGAACTTTGGATACTTTAAATTTATCAAATGCTTCATATTTATGTTTTAGTAATCCAATCCAACACATTTTTGTAAAATAATCAATGAATAATATGAAGTATTATTCACCACGGGGAGACTTTTTTCTAATAGGAGCACAAAAATTAGTATGAATAAGTTCAAGCGGCTTACTTGAAGTGCCTTCTTTAGCTTTAAAATGAACTCTGGTTTTCTTACCAAATTGGCATGATTTGCAAATGATATTCTCAGGTGGAGTGATATTCGGAAAATCACAAACTACTCCCATTCTTCTTTATCTATACAACTGAGAAAAGCTAAGGTGTCCCAACCTTTTGTTCCAAAGCCAACTTTCTTCATATTTTCTTAAGTACAATTCTCTTGGCCACCTTCTAAGGCATAAACATTTCCTGGAGTTCTTGTTCCTTTTATTATGATCTTACGTGTATCCAGATTTCTTACCATACAATTCTTTGATATGAAAACAACTTCATGCCCTTGTTCACACATTTGATTGACACTTAACAAGTTATGCCTTAATCCATCAACAAATAAAACATTTCCAGCCTTGACCTTTTCTTTTAACAACACAATTCCTTTCCCTTTGATAGTAGCAGGTGAGTTATTACCAAAAGTTACATTATTTTCTTTCTTTATTTCATTAAAAGAAATAAACTTATCTTTGTCACCTATCATATGCTTTAAACATCCATTGACAATGTATCATATATTTTCTTGATCCCCAACATAAAAATCTAGACCACAATTTTCAGTATCTGTAATTTTCCTTTTCCATACCTTGGGGGGTATTGTCTTCTATTCATGTTGGTAAGATGGTCTAATTCTACTTCTGCAATCAATTTCTTTATGACCAAAGTTATTTCAAAGAAAACATCCAATTTCATCTTGAAGAGGTGAGAAAACATTATAAGAATATTTCTTTGCCCCATTCTCATTCTTTTGTTTTCTTGGTTCTCTACTCATAATAGTTTTATAAGCAACACATTGAACAACTTTGTAATGAAATTGTGACAAGTGAAGCATTGACCATTGAAGTAGGAATACCTAGGATGATAATAGCTTCTTAAGTAGCTTTCCCTTTTATTAAGGTAAGGTTTTATTTTTCTTGGGAGGTATTTGATCCTTCATTCTTTTGCTGAGAACTATAATTCTGATGGTTGCTTCCTTTTACTGCATTGGCGTAACTTCATGTACTTGTTTTAGAAGATTTTATATTTTTTAATGATTCACCATTTGAATTATATCCAAGACCTATTTTGATTAGAGGAGAGTGTTTCACTTTGATGATTTCATTTGAAGTCTTGGATCCTTTAGCAAATATAAGATTTAGAGCCCTTGTTTTCTCAAGTTCCTTTCTTAAACCCACTATTTCAATTTCTATATTTTCACAATTCATTTCCTTTTATAGAACTTGTTTCTTCAAAACTTCTTCAGCTAATTTAGCTTCTTCTAAACATATTTTTAACTGAGTTATTTCTCCAATAAGAGTACATTTTATGCATATTTCCTTTTCTTCTAGAGCACCCATAAAGTCATCACCAAATTCATCTATACATTTTTCTTTAAATCCCATAAGCAACTGATAATCTTGATCAAACTCAACATCCTCATTATTGGAAGAATAATCACTATCTTCATGAGTATAAAAACTTTCCTTATTATCAAAGCTTCTCCTAACACTGTTCATTGGAACATTCTTCACTTTCTCATCATTTTCTTTATAAGGACATTTAGCAACATAATGACCTACTCTTCCACATGAAAAACATTTAAAAGGAAGCTTACCTCTAAACTTGACAGTTCCTACTTGAAGTTTCTTTACAAAATTCACTTCTTCTTCATCTGAAATGTAACATGTTTCCTTAAGCTCTTCCTTTTCCTTTCCTTTATGTGTATCTTTGAATTTTTCTTATCTGATATCTGATGGATCCCTTTTTCTCATTTCATAAGCTATTAAAATCCAATGGAGCTGTTCAATAGTGAGATTCTTCAAATACTTCATTTCTTCAATGGTAGAGATTTTGGAGTCGAACTTTGAGGTTAGAGATCTTAGGATTTTCTCAACAATTGTAGAATCTTTTATTTCATCACCAAGATTTTTCATTGAGTTTACGATCTCATCTACTCTAAGGAGAAAAATTATAATACATTCATCGTCAGGAATTCTAAGAGTCTCATATTGAATTCTAAACATTTGGAGTTTAGTTCTCTTTACCTTAGTGCCACCTTCATAGCTCTGGATAATCTTGTCCCATATAGACTTTGTTGTATTCAGCAACATGACCTTCACAAATTATGATTCAGTCAGGCTTCCTAAGAGAGCATTGACTTCCTTTGCATTGGTCTCATACTTTTTCTTCCCTACACCATATGTGCGAATAGAGGATGGATATTGATATCTTCCTTCAATGATTTCCCATATATCAGATCCAAGTGACTACAAATATGCTCTCATTCTAACTTTCCAAAATACAAATTTAATTCCATCAAACAAAGGTGGTATGATGGAAGAGACTCCCTCTTAATTTCTCATCCTGATGGATCTCCCTTTAAGCGATCCAACTCCTTCTAAGGGACAAACTCTCATTCCAATTGTTGAGAAAAATACTGGGGCGGGGGGGGAGTGTGAATCATTATTTTAAATTCAAATTTTCAAATTTTATATGCTATTAAGACAACCTGTGTATGTACACTACTCCAAAGAAGGAGACCAACGTATATCTAGTTCACTGATATTATGTATTCTATAAAATGATTATCCTTAATTAGTGAATCAGCCGATTATTGTTTTTTCAATATGCAATAAGGAACATAAAGAAATCACAACAAACACACATAGAACACCAGGAATTTTAGGTGAAAACCCAATATGGGAGAAAACCATCGTTGTTGTTGTCTACATCATCTTTCTTATGATATAAAGAAAAATATTACATTTGTATTGATGCAGACTCTTGTCAATACGCACGCACCCACCTACAAAAGGAAAGGACCTTCTCTTGTTCTCCAACACCCACTAGAAGGGAGCTACAACCCCTTGAATTCATCTACTGGTTTCGACCGAAGGGAGCTCCTACCCCCTTTCTAAATGTTGCAACTCTCAACTCTTTTTGGACCAATTTTCAAAATATTTCGGATTGGATCCACTTGTCAAACAATCATCACACAACCTATAGGCCACCTTTCATTAAATTTTCAAATTAGACCCATATAAACCATAACCAAAACAAATTGAAGCACTGAATATGAGACACTGTCACACTACAAATCAACTAAAATTATAAAGCATCAAGTCACTGAATGCAAACCCCAACCAAAGACAACAAATACCAAATTTTATACATGACCGTACTGAATAAGACTCACGTATATACACGCTTTTACTATATAACACCTATGTACATATCTTAGAACATAGAACACTAAATCATTAATCACTGAACTATACATAAACTATTACACCAGTTACATATCATTGAATCAATCATAGAAAATTGATCATAGATCATACCCCCAGTCAAAATTTTGTACCATTAAGACTGATCAATTCAACCAAGTCACCTTAATTTTCATTGTCAGAAATAGATCATCATGATAGAGACATCATCGAAAAACAACAACAAGTAAACCAAAAAACATCAACTATCAACATCAATCATTAGATCAAACCCTAGTTTGTGTACGCGACTTCCATAAGGAATATCATTGGATGTACATGCTAACCATGCACAACACCCACATTTGTATCTACATATACTGAATATTGTTTCGTGGAATATATACATGACCCTACAGAGATGGATTCACGTATGTATGCGACTATTCCCAAACATACATGCGTATAGATCTAGAAAAAAAATTCTTTACAAACACAATTTTACTTTCCACAACCTTCACAATCAATACTACTGACTTGTGAGTAAATAATTTAGATTATAGTATCACAGTCTCATCAATATTATCTACTTAGACATTTGCAAAAAGCAAATCAATCAAGCATATATGTCAACGTATTTCAGATCTTTCAAATCCGAGTCTTCTCCATGCTCCCTGGTGCACACCTATTACAGATCAAATCATTCATAAACAACCCAATACTTACACATAACACCTTGATCTCTATCTCTTTATATAGCTTTAGCCTTGGTTAATACCTTAGTCCAATCCCTTAGTAATGTCGTTGGTATTCCTTGAGAGGATCAAATAACCATTGTCGCACTCATTACTATGTGCCAATACCATGGTAAAGGCCCCTGATATCCAGATTACCATGGTCCAGATTCCATACGTGACTTTTTGTTGGGCATGGAATCCCCTCAAGGCATGTTTTGGGGCTCAAAGCCCAAGTTTTGACCCGATATTGTTGTAAAGACTTCGCAAATTATGGGCACAGAGCGCGAAATGTATGATAGAGTCACAAGGTTGTTCGCCCTAGTCTTGTAATGTCATGTCGACCTACCCATGGTCCGTAGACCATGGAATTATATAAATAGAGCAAGGCTCTAAGTGTAAAAGATAGCAGTAAGGAAGAAAGAAGATAAGATAGAGTCTAAGTGACTAAGTATGCCTTGGGTTGTAGAGTAGGAGAAGGCTCTGCAGTTGAGTGTGCAGGGTAGAGTCAAGTCTCTAACCGAGAAAGAAATTAATAAAGAGAAGTTTGGTTACCAATTTGTGTATCTATTCTTGGGTTAATGCATGTTTAATATAAATTGAAAATATACTATGTTTTTATTTCGCGCACCTGTATGAATGGTTTATATTGTTAAGCATAACTTAAAGCATGCAAGTAGGCTAAGTTAATCAACTACACAATAGAATATCAATGAAGTCTTGGGTAATAACGCAAAAGCACAACATTCATCCCTTAAGTAGGAATGCATGAAGGCAGCATCTCAAGTTGAGAGGTACAGGAAAGTGTGCATTGCGATGTGCACGCAGGGTCGAACCATGGACCACTTGAATTCATCAGACATCTCCAGGGTGCAGAAACTTGGTTCTAGCACCCTCCCATACTACTTCAGGTGAGACCTAAATCCACGCTCCGTAGGTTGTTTCAGAAAGGGCTAGTAGTACCAGGATTTGTTTGGCTAAATCAACTCTAAACCTGGGTCAATTTCCAATAAGCCAACAAATGGTTCCATCGCCAGGACTAGGATCCGCATAACAGATGTCTGATGTCATGTCACTTGATTCTGACAAAGAAAGAAATTGAAGAGTGGTTGGACAAAAAGATTTACGAGTTCCCGGCGCAGGAAAATAGGAGTCTGCGAGTATCAAAGGAATAGTGGTTAGAGCGCTACTTATATACAGAAATTCACGAAATTTTCTTTGCATCCTTCCCCTCTGAGTTGTACGAGTGGATCATGAAGCTAAAAGACAGTCAGGGAAGGTGCAGGCTCGACAAACCTATTGTGTGGTGGACTCTAGGGTTGGTGCGCTGACTAGAAGCATCAGGAGATAAGATCGCATGCGTTGTGGACCATTAGCTCAATTGAATTAAAGGAGGTTTTATCACCGAGTTCGTGGTAGACACTTCAGTCAGCTACAGTGAGGCGGAACAACGCTTCCTCAAAGGACCACAAGATAAGTACGTTAAATCTTTGAACACTTGCATTAAGATGCTACTGTTTGAAAAGCAAGTTATGTGAATAAATTGATGTTTGGGGCTACACGAAGTGGGAGAATCTATAGAAACGAAGATAGCGAATATTTAGAGACTAGTCCCTTAATTTCACCTCTGTGAGAGACTGAAGAGGAGCTCGTGAAAGTTTCACCAAGGAGTACGGTCAGTTTGATAAGACAGCAAATTCCGTGCATACTACCCCCCCCCCCCCTATCCCACCACCAGTTCCACCATCTTCACCCCCATCTTCGCCCACACCACCTCCACCACCACCATAGTTCAATATGGCAAGTGAAATAAATTGTCGGTGTTTAAAGGAGTAGGGAATGAAGATCCATACCAATTTTGGTTCATGGTCAAGGCTGTATGGGAAGCACAAGGAGTCATGGATGACAATATAAATAAGGCAACTCTAGTGAGCGTGTTGTGGGATCGTGCACTGACGTGGTACATTAAGCATTCCAATGACAATCCAAACGCAGGAATCGCAGATATCCAAGCAACACTAAACAAGGAATTTAGCAGGCCAATGTCAGAAACACAGTCAATTATTGGATTTAAGGAAATCGCGATGTTGCCAAGGGAGACCCCCTAGGAGCTAGATTAGAGATTGAAGTGTATGATTCGTGAAGCCAACATGACCTTGACGGATAGGCAACACTGCACATGGTTTGTAACGTCGCTAACACCGCATCTAAGGACCGCACTATCATAATAGAAGCTATCCACTTAGGACGAAGCCTTGGAGATTGCAATGAGACTGCACGAGACCCCGACACAAGATCCTAACTTGGGGGTCCAATAGATCCACACGCAATTGAAGAACTTGTGTCTTGATATGCAGAGTCTGAAACAAGATAGGACAACTCGCCCAGAAGTGCGCGAGGAGGTATGGTGCATAAATTACAAAGGCCAAGGACATGACAAGGACCATTGTCTAGTCTTCACAAACTACCTAGTAGTAGGAGGGTCGATGCCATTGAGACCAGAGGCATAAGAAGGACCAAGAGCGGCACCTGCATTATGGTGCGTGATTTGTTAGATAGGAGGGAAGCATGCCACATATAACTGCCATCTATTACAAAAGTATACACAGACGTCCCGACAGTTGTTCTGTAATTTCTGCAGGTCAGTAGGCCATGATGAACATACCTATAGAAGATATGAACTGATGATGGATCGGACTCCTACCTATAGAGTTCAGACCGAAACACGAGCCCTCGATCAAAATGCAGGGATCGCACGCACTGGATTTCAGGGGTGCAGACGAGGTCGAGGTGGAATGAGACTAGGAAGGGGTCGCGGACAGTTGATCTGTTACAATTGCGAAGGGCCAGGGCATTATGCCCTCGATTTTAAAAATCCGACAAGAGCATCATGTTTATATTGTACCTAGTTTGATAATGAGACAGAGGACTGCCCCACACTGATAGCAAGGTTGCACGATAAAGGAACACTCCAACCTCCCCCGACTCAGAACCTGCAAATGATGAGGTCTGAGCAGGACGAAGAGGATATGAATGTAACAATCATACTCTGAAGCAGTATCACGATAGGATATGACAAAGGTAAGCAGCCCAAAGAGAGTGCCTGGGTTCGCAAGGCTCCAACAAAGGAACCAGAATTCGATTTGGAGCGCGCGAAGGAGACATTGATGGAAGCTAAGAAGAGTTTCACGGAGGCCTCCACTTCAGGTAGTAAAGACAAACTAGAACCAGAGATGGACCCATCAATGCTCACTACCTTTCTGGAGACATGCATGAAGTTTTTACACAACAACAAAGCAGTGAAGGGGTTGCAAGAACTCATCACTAGATGCTCTGGACCAGGAGAACCGCATGTAGTCCAGAAGCTCGGTAAGCACACAACGCGAACAGGAAGGGAAATGAGATTGACTATGCAAATCGGGGAATATGAAATGGATCAAGTAATTTTGGATCTAGGATCAGACGCGAACGTCCTGCCAAAGCAGACGTGGGAGCACTTGGGCCAGCCCGCGTTGCAATGGCCTCCTATTCAATTGTGAAGGGTGAACCAACAAAAGATCCTACTGATGGGAAGATTGCAAGGAATAATGGTAGATATCAAAGGTGTGAGCATGCTTGCAGATTTCAAAGTGATAGAGATTTTTGATGACAACAATCCCTATCCCGCGCTACTAGGAATATATTGGGCCACTGATATGAATGGAGTTATAAATCTAAAGAAGCGCATGATGATTTTTGAGAAAAAGTCACTACGCATAGTGGTACCTTTAGACCCTACAGAAGGATAATGCTACACAAAGATGATGCGCGACTGCGACAACGATGACTATCTAGACTTTATCTACAAGATGACCACTTGAGAGAAGGATTGGGTAAATCCAATAGTAAATGGCAGGATTTCGTGGGAGTGTGAAAGCTCCTGCACCTCAGATTCGGATGAGGAAATAGAACGAAGGCAAAGCTGGTTACATGAGGTAACCATGCTCAACTGCAACATGATGATAAGGTCACTACGCTGTGTAGCAACGGAAGCAAGAAATCTACCTATGTATGATGGGTTGAGCAAGGTAGATGATTTCTTGAAAAAAT
Organism: Pinus taeda; assembly: GCA_000404065.3. Classification (NCBI taxonomy): domain Eukaryota; kingdom Viridiplantae; phylum Streptophyta; class Pinopsida; order Pinales; family Pinaceae; genus Pinus; species Pinus taeda. The sequence continues at coordinate 135,438 of APFE030400204.1, read as the reverse complement.
TTGAAAAGGAAGTACCAGAACAACAACGTTTCAATGCTCTGAAATGGGCATTGTGTGCTACGGCTGCAAAATGGTGGGGTACACATCAAAACAGTTTTGAGAACTGGTTCGAATGCAGAAGGATGATGCTCATGCGGTTTGGAAAGCCTCAGAGGCGGATGAAAGCTGGGTATGATGGTCGAAACAACCTACGTGCCCACCTCTCCAAATGGGTACATGCATATGGTACGCAACCTACACGAACACACACCATCCTCATGATAGGAAACATGACCAACAAGCAAGAGCGGGCAAGACAAGGGTGTGAATGACGAAGTATGATAAGACCAAGTGTGCCAAATATTATCCGCATGGAAGCCTTTAAAAAAGTGTGCGAAGTACTGAATGCGGTCCACCATGTGAGATGCACTGATTGGGACCTATGCATACCAGCGGTTCTATGGGCTTATAGGACCATGTGCAAAACCCTGACTGTGCGAGCACTTTCGAAGCTGAAGTATGAAGCAGAGGCTATAGTCCGTGCATAGAAGCACCCATAGATACGATGGTTCGCAAATCTCGAAAAGAAGGAATCACATAGCCACAAGAAACAGAACACATGGGACTTGAGGAAGAAATCCGATGGGGAAACTTTAGACTCTGCGAACTTGAAAAAGAAAGGGATAAGGAAGAAAAGTGCTTTAATAGACGCAGAGGTCAAAAAGCTAGAGGACAATATAAAGGAAGAGATTCTCGTAGAAAAACCTAGGATGGTAAGCCAAGGCGCTTATGATCATACTGACAAGTTTGAGAACTATCGACGTGAATTGGTTAGTCTGATGCCTTGTCTTGGACTACATATCACCAAGCATCATAACCAGGGTAGCGTGTTGCAAGTGGTGAAGTGCGCAATGACGACCACAACAATAAAAGATGGGGATTCTCTGTGAACCATGGTGGAGGACAGGATGGAGCCCCACACGGGTGGTGTGACCACCTGACTAGCCATGGGAAGGACAATCTTAGCACTCCAGGAAGTTGGAAGGGAGCGCGAGACTATAAACTATTCTGCTCAGGAGCTATGGATATTGGGGATGCACGTAGAAGCAGAGAGTCACAAGGTTTGTGATCGTGCATGGAGGGTTGCGCTGCCATACGGGTTGGCTAGGAAGTGACTGTTGAAGTCACTATTCATGATGGGATGTTCGACTTGAGGCCAAATGGAGCGGGCGATGGGCATTTAAGACATGATTTATGGACAAGATTTGGGAAAATCTGCGCCAAGAAAGCATTAATGAACCAGAATTGGGGGAACGATCAAATTCAAATTTAAAAAGCACTATAAAACAAAAAGGGTTGCCCAGCAAACAACACTTGGTCATTTGAGAATTGAGCGATTGAGCAGAGCCCTGGGAATTGTGAGTCGATCGTTGATTGAGCCCCTGAATTCGTGAGTAACAGAGTACAGCCCAAATACAATGACAACAACTAAGGATGGTTTGGGGATAGAAGAGGTAACTGTTGGTGAGGTTGCGCAGGGCCTAACTGTGGAGGATGTTCTATAAGGTGTTGGGGTTGTGGCAGAGATCCCCAAATCACTGCGTACGCCAAGACCCAAGAAGGATAAGCAAGCAATGGCTCTCGTACACATGTCCCCGAGGAACCTGCTGTGCAACAAACTATCAATGGAAGAGAAAGGGAAAGTTATCACAATAGAAACAAATGAGGAAGAAGAAGATTTGCAGGCCCTTATTATCGCCAAGGAAGAAGACAAAGGCATGGAGGTGGATACTCAGCCTAAGCACTCTGCGACTAAACTACCCGCCTATGTCCCTCTAGGAAAATGGAAAACCAAAGTGCCCAAGGACCTAGACGAAACCAAGAGTTCACTCCAGACCCTACTCCTCCCAAATAACATTGTGTTTGAAGGCACGCACCTGGGCCGCATGCCAACCATGAATTTTGAAGATTGGGACCTCACTGACCAAGAGAAGTTCCCTCACTTGGAGACTGGGAACCTCGTGAAGTAGAACACCACGGGGGTGGTGAAAACGTTAGAGCCATGGAAGTGGCTGTGTGTAGTGGAAAAGGCCAGGCTGTTGAACTTACTATGGGTGTTGCATTTCCACCACGTGCCAACAACCATTTTCGTCATCAGGCAGCTGCTCTACTTTGTGCATGATGGGTATCTATGGATGTAGGAGCCTATCCCCATCATGGTAGACCTAATTCACCACGTTTCCCGACTCCTCTACAAAGGAAAGGACCCCGCGACCATAGCTGAAGGAAAGGGTAGTGATTTCGCCCTTGTGGAGGGGATGAAAACAAAGTATAAGCTGGTAAAGAAGAAGAGGGGCTACACCATCTCCAGCATCAAGGACAAAGCAGTCTATGTAGCTACCCAAATCCTTGCAGGCAAAGTTATGTGGAAGTGTCGTGCCGATGAGGTACCAGCGCCAGTGGTCGCACTGGCCGAGCAGTGCGTGGAGGGGGTCTAGTTTAACTAGTCTGAATTCCTCTATGCAGAATTTTTGAAAAATTGTCACGAAGCCCAGGAGTAGGGTAAACCCTTCCACTATGCGTGGTTATTGCTATCCATAGTGCTCATAGGAGGGGAACTTCCATAGGACAGTTAATTCCCCAGCATTGACAGAGAATTACTGGAGGTCGCGAAGTACGCTTCGCTCTGGGCCACGAAGGATGCAAAAAGGATACATGACAACAAGATCTTCTGGGTGCTCATGGAGATGAACATCCAAATGTGGATCAACCAGAAGTCATGCCTTTCACCCACGATGTACAATAGTCTGCAAAGTTTTGTAGAATTCAAAGCAGACATGCATAATATATACATCAGGGTGCGAAAGGATCCGACAAAGTAGTGGACAAAGCTACCCTTTGTAGCCACTGACGATGCCATTTTCACTGTCTTGGAGGCATGGCCTTTGGAATGGTGCGCCCCAGATATTGCAGAACTTGAAAGGGTGGCAACACAGAAGAAGAAGGATGATGCCAAGTTGCGCGTCACATAGTTACCCGAGAAAAGGCAGAAGGAAACAACAACAGCTGAGGTATGGGCAGCACGGGAAGCGGCACAGAAAGTCGTTGAGCAGGAAAAGGCTGCAAAAGCAATAGCAGCATCACAAGAAGCAACAGTGAAGGTGGGCGAAGGCCAAGCAATGTCCTCGCAAGGGCAGGAGGCAGAGGAAGCAGAAACAACAGAAGGGAGTGCGGACCTAGGGACCACATCCACACAGTTGAAGCACCCACACACGACAGAGTGAGCAGGACTAAGGAAGAAGGTCAAGTCCTCGAAATTGGCCATTGACCTGATCACCTTAATTGAGGAAGATCTGCATGACATCGGCGAGATGGTGCGCGATGTCACAAATGAGGCTCTTCAAGATTTTATGCAGGAGCACCAGACTTTGTTGGGGGCCCTCAAAGCATAGTTGCAGGAGTTAAAGTTGCATCCCCTCAGGTGGGTACCCTTTAACCCCACCTCGTAGCAAGATCCTCGGTAGCAGAGAAGATGCTGCGTGCATGGATGGAAAACACAATAGTGTTACTAGAAGGGGCCCTAGTGCCAGTGAATAAGGGCGATAGATTTTCGGTTAGCATGATGAAAGGCCTTGGCCTTAATCTGGTTGTCCTTTCGCGTGAGACACTATATCTGTTACAGGATGGGATAACGGTAGAGCTGAGCGCTAGGGAGAGCCATGTGATCCCAATTCTCAGTGAGCAAAAGATAAACATGGAACACCTCAGCTTGCAGCGTGATAAATTGGTGTCGCAAAACCAACAATTGGTGCAGGTGGTAGATGATGGTTGCCGATGCATCTCAAAGCTGGCCATCCTAGCAGATCTACCAGAGGAGGTGCATATCCACAGGTTATCAACCAGATTCCATGAGGCTAGGGAAGAAATGTCCAAGGTTTAGCTGAAGCTGAATCTTCAGATCGTCGAGCTACAGTTAAAGGTGCAACCCTCCACTCCCCCAGAAGTCAAAGAATAGCACGCTAGTCTATCACAGAGGGATTGGAGGAAATGGGAAGTGCAGTGTGCGACTGCACCAGCATGTTGGAAGATGCACTTGAGGTTCTCACGACTCTACAAGAGGACCCCAACATCCAGCGCTTGGAAACAGAAGCGCAAGAACTCTAGTAGCAATATGACAGTGTCTGACGAACTGCGCAAATAGTGGTCCTCACCCAATGGCTTGCGAGGATGCAGCAGGCTAAGGAACTAAAGGAGCAGGTGGACGCGGTGTGATACATGGAGGAAGTTCTCAAAGCGCGCATTCAACCTTGGATTGACGAGGCCTTAACTATCACAGAAAAGATCGAAGGAAATCTCACACACATATAAGTGATGCACGCATAGATGTAGAGAAGCACTCCAAACACAAAGGTCTTAGAATAGCAGATGCATCAGATCCAGCTAGCAGCAACTCAGTGTGCTACTGACCTTAGCACAACTCAAGAACAGTTGGAGGGACTCCTTGCCAAGATCATCACACTGACCGAGTGACTTGAGAGCGATTCACGATGTTTGTGTTGGGGACCTATTGGGCATGGAATCCCCCCAAGGCATGTTTTGGGGCTCAAAGCCCAAGTTTTGACCCGATATTGTTGTAAAGACTCCGCGAATTGCAGGCGCGAAGCACGAAATGTATGATAGATTCATAGGGTTGTCAGCCCTAGTCTTGTAATGTAATGTTGGCCGAGATTGTAAAAATAGAGCGAGGCTCTAGGTGTAAAAGATATCAGTAAGGAAGTGAGAAGAGAAGATAGAGTCTAAGTGACTAAGTGTGTCTTGGGTTGTAGAGTAGGAGAAGGCTCTGCAGCTAAGTGCACAGAGGCCTAGTAGTCCGCAGCTAAGTGCACAGACCCTTGCAGCCGAGTGTGCAGGGCGGAGTCAAGTTCTGTAACCGAGAAAGAAATTAATAAAGAGAAGTTTTGTTACCAATTTGTGTATTTGTTCTTGGGTTAATGCATGTTTAATATAAATTGCAAATATATTGTTTGTTTATTCCGCGCATCTGAATGAATGGTTTATATTGTTAAGAATAACTTAAAGTTAATCAAATAAAGAATGGAATATCAGTGAAGTCTTGGGTAATAATGCAGAAGCACAACGTTTAACCCTTGAGTCGGATTGCGTGAAGGCAGCATCTCAGGCTGCAAGGTACAGGAAAGTTCGTGTAGTGACGTGCGCGTAGGGTCGAACCGCGGACCACTTGAACTCATCAGACATCTCCAGGGTGCAGAAACCTGGTTCTAGCACCCTCCCATACTACTTCGGGTGAGACCTCAGTCTACGCTCCACAGGCTGTTGCCGAAAGGGCCAGTAGTACTGGGATTTGTTTGGCTAAATCAACTTTGAACCTGGGTCAGGCTCTAATAAGCCAACACTTTTCTTCACAATACTTGTATATGTATGTGACCTTACTTCTCAGGACCCACGTATATTTTCTAAAACTCTACCTTTATCATTCATCTATCTCTGAACTATCATTCCTTTGTCCATAACACTTGTAGTATCAGTATCACTCTGCAGAAACATCCTAGTATCACAATGTTGACATTTGTATCAAGTAGGTTTCCATCAAGGACAACACATTAGCAATAATGTCGACAAGATCGTGATTGGAATAAACCAAATTTTTGGCTTGATGCCAACAAATGAACTTCTATATGAATGTGTATATACACTACATTCTAGGGGACTAATATTTCTAAGTCATATTATCAAGAGGTGGAATGGACATTACCCTATCTGGAAGGAAGCTGTTGACATTGGACTAGTCGGATCACAAGTGGAGATTTGGCATAAATATATTTTAGAGCTCAGTCAAACAGGTTTATACAAGGACATGAGGGGATATGAACTCACATGGTTTGGTAAAACATAACATGGCTTGGTGGTGGTAGCAGATATCTACAAGTATATTATCTACTCCTATTTTTCTTTGTATAGCATATGTTGGTTTAGATCTATTTGGAAAGCACATGTTCCCATTATGACAATCCTCTTCACATGGTTGGTTTGAAAAAAAAAGATCTTGACATGGGATAATCTGAAGAAGAAAAAAAAAGAGGACATCAATGTCTGGGCTAGTGTCCGCTTGGCTCTTAATCCCAGGAGTCGGTCCTTCACCTTTTTCTTTAGTGTTCAGTATCTTCGCAGGTTTGGAAGTATATTAGCAAGTGTATGACAACCATGATAGGAATTTGAAACACAATGAATTTACTTCATTAGAACAGAAACACAAGAAGTAGGCTCAAACTGTAATGAACTCAAGTTGATCGATCCTACCAAATATACCTTTAAGCAACAAGAACTTTCACACATCCAATAAAATTAACATGTAGAAATAAAACACATGACCAAAAAAATTCAATCTTCATGTAATAACACAAGCCTCTCACATGCTTAAGATCCCCGCAAGGTCTTGTTTCTCCTCAGATTTTTCATGGTGAAGGAACGATGCAAAGGCATTATATGGAGGTTGGGAAAACTTCTACACTGAATTTCTTCAAGTTTGTTCTTGGGTGGGGGTGGTAGGAGCCGGAGGGGTTATTCTTTTCCCTGATGAATAAACAAAGACAAAATATGCATGGACTTAGGTATTGTGTCCAATAACCAACCTAAATGTTTAGCACTTTGGCAGGGCCTATAAATCACATTGACAAGGAATATTATCAAACTAACAATCTATGGAGATTCAATGATTGTTATCTGCCATCTATGGAAAGCTAAAGGGTGGTAAAGCACAGGTTTTCCTTCAATCCTTCAACAAATTATTTTTTTAAACAATGCAATTTGCGAAAATTGAGTTCTTCAATGTCTTGAGACAGTTAAACATAATAAAAAATTCCATGGCTAATCAACAAGCTACTTTGGAGCAAGGGAATATAGTACTAGACCAGGGTTTGAAATTTAATTCTCCTATCCCCTTGACATGGAGTTAAAAAATACAAAATTCTTATAAGGTTTACGAAATTTTTTTCATAGGGAACTTTGAAAAAGATTTAAAGGTGGACCTCATCAGATCAAATATTGTGTCATTAGGTTGAAGGTTGGCACAAATAGTTAAGGGAAGGTCACAAAAGTTAATAACATATCCACACAGTTTAAAGGTATTAATCCCCATATAAATCACCTTAACAACTCGTGATTAGAAGTAATGGATGGGATTTACAAGTGGCATCATGTGTTAAATATCAAAGGATGGGACGAGACTATATCAGTGTTGGAAGCCTCAATGATGGTAGAGCATTCAATTATTTGCTGGATGGTGTTAATTATCCTATCCCTTTGTATATCTCACATGATAATTCTTGGAGTTCGACAATTGATAGATGCGGATATGGGAGCTCAATATATCATTGGCACAACGAGGTGGTTCAGAAGGAGCCGACATTACTTGAGGAGTGTAGTTGCACACACATTGCAGTTGAGGATACACTTTTGTGACTAAAAGTGGTTTTCTTTCATTGCAATTTCCAGCTTGAAGCATCACCACTCTCCTATGGCGACTCCATGTGGTTAGTCTCAGGATGTCGAGCAATATCAATTCAACAATTTGCTGGCATGCTTGATTGATTCAATCGAAGCATTATTGGTCACTCCTTAGCACAATAAATATGTAGAGGAATATGTCCAAAATTCCATCCAGCTTCTCATGGATACCAGAAATGAGTTAATTTGAAGCAAACTAGAGCAGCTCTAGACAGAGGTTCAAATTTAATTATTAGTGTTAAATGATCAGGTAATGGACCTAGAGGAAAATTTTGTTAGGGTTTCTTTGTCCACTGAAGAAGTAGACCACACCAACATGGAACATGTGAAGAAAAAGGCTCAAGGTGAGCACGAGGTTGGAACATCGAGATAAACTTAATTTTTTGCCACGACATGTGGATATGTTCCTCTCTTGATTTTGATTTATTTAGATACCTTTTAGATATATAATGTTGTTAGGAGTGTTATGTCAAGTCCATAGCAAACATGTGTTTATAATGGGGGGGGGGATCATTTTAAGAATAGAATTTCAATATTTTGGGCTTCTTATAGCAATGAATTTTTGGAACATGAAGATTTTTGTAAGGGCATTGGCCTAAAAACTAGTTTTTTTTTTTTTTTACAAACAAATACCCACTCTTCTTTTTTTTAAGTTGCCTCTTGGGTGAAAGGGAGTAATCCTTAATGCTTGCTTCAAAGACAAGTGTTCAAAATTGTTTAAGAACAACAAATTAGAAATTTTAGTGCCATATTTTTAACAAGTGTGAGTAAATTATATATATTAAATATATATATATATACAAAATATATAATATTATATTATAATAAACAAAATTAAGAAGGTTCTAAGCTAATTTGACATAAGTATGAATTACTTCTAAACAAGTTTTTTTATCTAGATAAAGCAGTCCTAAATTTTAACATTGAATAAGTTAATCGAGCTTCATTGGATATATGAAAAAATAATTCATACACATGCATAAAATAAGAAAGAATATAAAAATTAAAGTTCATTATATAAAACCTACATTTAAAACACAAAACACAAAATGTATATAAACATATAATTAAATAAACTAAAAGAAATCATTTTTCCATATACATGATAATGGTATCATTTTTTTTACAGTGCTAGTCAATTTTAGTTTGTTTCTATTTATCATCACAATAACCAATGTCATATATCAAATAGTGATATATAAATTTAAATAAAAATTAAAATCAAATAAAAATGAATCTTTATTATCTTAATTTTTATATTTCATATCTACAATAATAATAAAAAAAGAAATAACAAAATATACATTTTATGAAATAATTTATATTTCACTACTTCAAAGGTGTTTAATTTGTTCAAATTACTAACATAACGATAATTCTTAAAAAGGTAATCCCAAAAAAAACTTTGTGACACTTAAAATATCATGGCCTTAGTCTTTTAAGATAAATATAATTATTCAGACAACCTTTGCCTAGACTTCTGGTGTTTCTTTTATAAAAACATATAAACTATTAATTTGTAATGTTTACCTAGACTTTTTGTGTTTTTTTTATAGAAACATATAAACTATTAATTTGTAATGTTCTTTTTTCTGGTGTTCCTCGTGGCATTGTTAGGATGGACTTTCGGTGGTTGGGACAAATAGGTCACATGTGTAGATTTACTTCATCAGCGGGCCCAGGAGCTTCCAGAGATGTTTCATGGGGTTTTGAATTTTTATAAGGTCCGATGGCATTCACTTGGTATATTTCATCATCCACACAGATTGTCTTTCATTCCATTGCATTCCAACAACTTTCAAAAAACTGAGTTGTTAATGAGCCTTACTCAATTAATTAGGCTTAAGGTGGCATGTCGGGAGGAATACGTGGTAAAAAACCTTAGCGTAATAGCTCGTTGGAACCGAAACAAGAATTTCTATAGGATGGGATCGCTAGAAGTGATTTTCAGTGGCTTAAGGAAGCATGGTGTCCAATTTATCATTTTCCCACATTAAAAAGAATATTTTAAGTAAGAGAAATGTGCTCAATAATTAAAATAATAATAAAATAGGAGCTTCTAAAGGGGTCCATTAGATCTATAAAAAAAGGAGGAGGAAGCAATTAGAGGACATCTTGGATTTGATATTTCTCCTTGTATGAGAGGTTGGGTACCTGGTTTTCTACTTCCTTGGTAGCCCAAGGATGGAAACCCTCGGGTGATTTAGTGAGATTGAGCAAGTACCCATCTCCCCTTTGTGAATTTATCCAGAATTCACTAAGAGAGCTTAGCAGTGGCAGTTCAATTAAGTTTTGGTGGAGAGCTGGTACAACATTTGAAAAGATCCTTGAAGTTGGTTCTATCTCAGCTATATAAGCTATTTTGTTATTTTAACATGTAAAACCCCAATTTATATATCATAATAAAAACTAAGGTATTTATGCTCATTGTATGATTGAATTGCATATATTCTCTTTTCCTATTTTACATGGCAACGTTATGTAAATTGAATAGTAATTTTATAGAGAAATTCTAGTTGAATTAGTTATCTGCAAAATCTGAAAAATATTAAAAAAGCATAGTACAGTGGTATCAGAGCTGGTGTTGCTGCCAGCTGGAAGGTTTATATTGCATATATCGAAAATAGATTAAAATTATTGAAAATTTCCTCTTACAAGCCATATGAAATTGTCTCTGTATTCAACAATTTTGCTTTAAATGGTTGAACCAGTATTTCGCCATGAAATTGTCTTTTATGCTCAACCATTTTTAAATTATTTTGGGCCAGAAAGTATAAGGTTATAAATTCTTTACAAATTTTATGTAGCCATCTCAATTTTAAGTGGGGCCGTGGAACTTTTAGGAGTCAGAGTCTTTGCTTTGTAAACACAAAGCTTAGAGGGTCTGTCACATTATTAGAAGGGGCATATTTAATCAAGTATCATTTTGAAATTAAAAAGGGGAGGAATTAATGAAGGTTCGATATGTCATAGCAGTATTGAAATGGGTTGAATATCAGTGAGTTATTTTTATAGCACGTGTGGTTCCAACTATTGATTGATCTCTGAGTGCCATCGTACTTGCAAAGTTAAAGCAAATAAAAAACTCACACCCGCATTAGCTTGCAAATGATGTGTTTAATAAAACTCTTGACTGGGGAAGCAAACCATTAACTCAGGAAATACAATTAAGTTTTTCCTGGCATATTTATGGAGGATTACGTAGTTCCTGGAAAGAGGGAAACTCTATGGTCAACTGGCTGCAACAGACATAGTGAGGGTTGATTTTCACTTATAAAGACCACCATCATTAACTCTTGAGCATGGGTTGTAGAGTCACCCTAACTACATGTGCAGGAATTTCTTCTCTCACTCTCTCTAGGACTGGTATTTGTGGATTTATTGTTGAAAATCTTTGGGGAAACATATATACCAAGTGTGATTCCTCTGTAAGTTTCTTTGTATCCAGTGAAGCAAATGTAAAAAGTGTTCAATCTAAGACCATGGTGTGAATTCCAAAATTTGTATATGTAGCTTGTATTTGTTGTCATATCTGGCAGAATTTATTAAAAGCCATGTAATGAGTCTATTGGTTATAGATCTATGTGTCAAGGGTTATTGAGGGTGTAACTATTGTCAGGGTTTGATTTGAGGGTGTTTTATTCTTGACATTGTTTTGAGCTGAATGTGAGATATTTTTGTGTCAACTGGTCATATCAATGTCAGTCAAAGTCTTGTATAAGTCAGCTATTGAGTCAATTATTATTGTACTACTGCCAAAGTCATGTAAAATTCAACTTGATGTACTTGTCATCATTGAAGAAAGACATGGATCAAACCTTCATCAACTCTCTTAATAAACTAGCAACAACCATCAACCGATCCCTTTCCAAAGGGATACTTACTTTGCTTCAACAAGAGCAATCATACGAAAAACATGAGTTGGGATACAAAATTTATGCACTTGGAATGGATTTGAGATGCATGTGGGTTGTAACAAAAGCCATTCTCAAACTAGAAGAACTTGCTTCACTTCTCTGCAAGGTGCATAAGTTAGACGGGAAGAGCTTGGTTTGGGCTCTAAAACTAGCCATGCTTGCTCTCATACAACACAAATTTTCGGAGAATCCTTATGTAGGGGTCAAACTTCTAGTTGCTTCTTGTGTTAGTAGTATCATGATGTTGACCACACCTATACCTCCTTATAGTGATGGCCTTATGAGGAGAGTCTTCAGACTGATAGTGGATACCTTTCAGAATTTGGATAACAGTGAGGGCCCTACCTTTGGGAAGAGGCTAGAGATTCTATAATTCATGGCCTTGGTTAGGTCTTATGACCTCATGTTTGAGCTGTTGTGTGACAATTTGATCCTACATATGCTCCAATTCTTCTTCAACATTAGAAAACATCATCCTGATACAGTCATAACACACACGCAATCCATCTTATCCTCATGTATGGGAGGCCATGATTCCATTTGCAAGAGGTTGCAGTCTAAGTTGTTGGCTATTTGGAGGGAGGAATAGTTGGTTTCACCTACTACTTATAAACTAGCCAAAAGGTTAGTTGAGTGGAACATTGGACTGTTCAGGAGATGTTTGACTAGGGAGGAGTTGTGATGGATTTATAGTGACCAACCATGCAGAAAGAAGGAGGTGAGGAGGAAGGGTCTTTGCTTCACCTGCAAGGAACCTTGGGGACCTAACCACTCATGGTTGAGAGATGCAGAGGAGATGGTAGAGGTAGAGTAGGAGGATATTCCTTATGTCTTTCAGGATGAGGACTCTTCCTTGGACGAGTCCATAGGTTCATAGAGGGTGCCTCTAGGGACCATCAGCAGTCATGTGGAGTTATTGACAGCAGGCCAGATATATAATCCAGTGTGTATGGTGAGCGTTCAGTGAACCCTATGGGAGACATTTGGGATGATGAGTCACTAGTGATGATTCAACAAGAGCAGCATATGGTGGAGCATGAGTCAGCTGAGGAGGATGATATGCACAATATGCATGATCAACCCATGATGGAGGAGGATGAGCGGCCATCTTTGGGGCCAACCATCGATGAGGAGCAGGCATATGTACAGACAGCTAGAAGGGTGGCAGTTTTTTCAGACGCATGACATCAGGAGGTGCGAGGGTTTGATGGAATAGCTTTGCATGAGGTTGGTAGACTAGAGGAGCATGGAGTTTCGAGCCAGATGAGGGTGGATCCTTTTGAAATGGTGTTGCATCCATCTTTGGGCTGACCCACTGGTGAGGTGCAGGTGCTTGCATAGGAAGCTAGTAGAGCTGCAGTACTTTCAGGGAGCACCCCTCTCCAGGAGTACATGGACAGGGCTTGTAGCACAGTTTGGCCACTTGTACCCATTACAGGGAGAGAGACAGGGTTTTCTTGATGGATATTGTTGACTGACGAGGCAAGGTTGCGTGAATGGGCACGATGCAGCATAGGGGATTTATCACATATACAAGTGCTTATGCATTTGATCCTTCCCACTGGATGGATTGGCGAGAGATTATGAGTTGGTATCCTATTGATGATGTGATATACTTAGTCAGGGGCGTAGTATAGCAAAGATCCCTAGACATGTCAAAGATTACATGCTCCAGTTGGCAGTGGGATACAGGTCAATAGCTCTTCATCATTCCATCCCAACATTAGGAGAGCGGGAATAGAATTGGATTAAGTCAGGGTTTAGACTGGAGAGAGATGATGAGTTGGTACGCAGTTGGTGGGGCAACATTCATAGCTAGAGCTATAGCACCGCAGGAGCCATGGATCATTGATGCTTGTTCTTGGTGCCATTGGGATCCAGGAGGATTTGTTGATGAAAGGTTCAGTCAATGATTGGTTTAGGATCTGGGTATTGAGGAGTTCGTTAATGGTGGGTTAACACAAAGGCAAAGCATCACCAAGTGGTTCGTATGGGATTCGAGCATTGGGTCTTAGTTGTGTTGGGCCAAAAAATTGTTACACAGGTTTGGATTGATTGAGGGAAACCAATCTTAGGGCGGGAGGACTTGGAATGTTCCTTTTTTTAGTGTTCCTCATGGCATGGTTAGGATGGACTTTCAGGGCTAGGGCAAACAAGTCACAGGTGCAAGTTTACTTCATTAGCGGGCCCAGGGTCTTTGAGTATTTTTTATGAGTTCTGATGGCATTGAATTGGTATATTCCATCATTCGCAAAGTTTTCCTTTCGTTCTATTGCATTCCGAAAACTTTCAAAAAAATGAGTTATTAATGAGCCTGACTCCATTAATTATGCTTAAGGTGGCATTTCGGGAGGAATACTTGGCAGAACACCTTAGCGTAATAGCTCATTGGAACCGAAACAAGAATATCTATAGCATGGGATGACTAGAAGTGATGTTAGGTGGCTTGAGGAAGCATGGTGCCCAATTTACCATTTTCCCGCATTAAAAAGAATATTTTAATTAAGGGAACTATGCTCAATGATTAAAATAATAATAAAATAGGAGCTTCTAGAGGGGTCCATCATATCTAGAAAAAGAATAGGAGGCCATTAGAGGACATCTTGGCTTTGATATTTCTCCTTGTATGAGAGGTTGGAAACGCAATTCTCTACTTCATTGGTAGCCCAAGGATGAAAACGCTCAGGTGATTTAGTGAGATTTGGTGAGTACCCATCTCCCCTTGGTGAATTCATCCAGAATTCACAGGAGAGGTTAACAGTGGCAGTTAGTTCAGTTTCGCTGGAGGGTTGATGCAGCATTGAAGATATTTGAGGCCAGTTCTATCTCATCTCTATCAGGTATTTTGTTATTTTAGCATGTAAAACCCCAGTTTATATATTACAATAAAAGCTAATATATTTCTGCTCATTGTATGATTGAATTGCATGCATTCTCTTTTCCTATTTTACATGGAAATCTTTTGTAAATTGAATGGTAATTTTATGGAGAAATTCTAGTTGAATTAGTTTTTTGCAAAATATGTAAAATATTCCAAAATGGGATACTGCACAATTCTAACCAATTAATTGAATGTGCTGATATGTCTAATAGAATGTGTGTTTACATTTTAATTTTGAATTTCTCTTTGAATTGATATTCGGTGTCTTGGTCAGAGAAGGAACCATATAGTGGGGTCTTTAAACAATGAATACTTTCCTTTTGATAACTTTTTATTTTACTTTTGTTGGATTTTTCTTCTTATTTTGTTGTACACTTGAGCTTGTTGTTTCTTTTTGTATAGGTTACTTGAAAAAACTACTATCTCTTCATCTCATCATCTAATTGTGGATTGGAAATAGTATGAAACGTGCATTTCTTTAATTGTGTCAACTTTTCCCATTCTACTTTTGAGAAAATAATTACCTATGCATCTTCGTTACTTCAACTTATAGATTTATTTTTAAATGATATTGGATTGGTGGGAGATCATAAACAAATATTTTAAATATGATGACATAAAATGTCTCTCTTCAACAAATTTGCTATAAATTGACCAAATACAAGATCATCCTTTTCTTCCTTGATGAAACTATTATAGTCATGAAACTTCTCCAAAGTTTCTTCAAAGTTTTCATTAGACATTAGCCATCATTCATTAACCTATGTACTTGGTAGTCCTAACTTTTGAATATACTGCAATTGTTTTTTGAAAGTATTGTTTTCACCTTTAACTTCTGAAACCTTTATTTCCATCTCATTCACTCCTTGCTTTTTCTCCTTCACTAACATGGGCTATGAATTACATCCATCCTATTTGGGATTCCCAAATATTCAAATACCATGGAAGATGTTGAATTTAACAATTGTACAATAGGATCCACTTCTTCCAGTTTATCATCAACCTCAAGCAATAAAATTATAATCTCAATCTATGCATTAACTATCAAAATAGTTTTGCATTATATTCTCTCTCATATATAACTTCATTTCTTCACGGAACAAATGTGGGAACACAATATTATCTTTTTCTACTTTCTTTGTTTTGACTATCATTGCCATTCTCTTCAAGTGTATTATTGTGACTTCCCTAAATCAATTTGTGGGCCACTTATATTAATAATTCCACACACCACACTTGTTATTCAAATTCAAATTCATAATCTATTTGGTCAAATAATCTCTATGTGTTCTTAATTTATATGTGAAGGGAGGTGATAATAATTTTAGCTAATTACAATCTTGAAATTATATTGCAACTATTATATGTTTAGTCTATTGGAAATACTAAGAGGAGGGTGAATCATTATTTATTCTCAATTGTTACTTTTACCAGTTAGATCACTTATATTTAGAACAAAAAATGAACAATAGAAATAAAATGTTTTTATTAATACAATCTTTATAATGAATCAAGTATAATATGGGTAGGGCTCCAACCCTTGATGAAGACACCCAGGCACCAACCTGAGATGTGCCAAGCACCTACTTGGACTTTAGTGAAGCTCCGACCTCTAGGGCTTCAACCCTATCTTATGCAAGGCACCAACCTTGACTTTAGGAGCACCAACACCAAGGACACCAATCCTATAGCTTTGCTTTGTCAAGATATGTTTGATTCGGCTCCCAAAGTATTCTTCACCGAGCCCTGCCAATCTTCAGCTTCACTATAATCTCCATGCTACATCATCAATGACAACTTTGTCAATTAGAAGGTGTCACCATTGTTCTTCATTGTACCCAAACAAAATCTTCAAGGCCACCTCATGATGGCTTCAATAAGATTTTCCTAGAGTGACTTCAATGGGCTTCTTCAAGAGTGTCTTTAATGGGCTTCTTCGAGAGAGTCTTCAATGGGCTTCTCCAAGAATGTTCTTCAAGATCTAATACTTCTCTTGTGCAAATCCCCAAATGTTCCACTATTCAAGGTCTTCAAGTTCTTCAACTTGCACAAGCCTCCAAGGTTTACAACTATAGGCCTCCAAAAGATGCAAAGAGTGTTCACAAGGGAGAAGCTCCAAAACTGAGATCAAGTCTATCAAGGTTTCATTTCAATTTTGCTTCAATAAATCTGCTCTAAAGGCCAGATCCAAAACTGCCTCAAAGGCTGCTTTCAAAGCGCTGACTAAGACTACCCAAGATATCCTATAGAAGGTTGATCCAAAAATGTTGATCCAACCTGCTTCAAGATTGCTCCAATAATTTTCAACAATGCTTCACTAATGCTCCATGGATGTCTTTAAGTCTGCTCATGAAAGGTTGCTCTAGGAGTCCTCAACTCAGCTCCTCAAACTATTGTCCAACCATCTTGATTGTCCATAGGTTTGGTTCCTTCTTCAAGCTGTCATAGGGTTGAGAGAAGTGTCACTACAAGACTGTCCACATCTTGATGATTGTCCTTCAAGGATAGTACACCACTGAGCCTAAAATTTGTGTCTCCAAGGAGACTGGTTACATGTCTGAAGGTGTAGTCCTTCCACAAGACTGCATTTAGAAAAGAGGTTCTGAAATCCTGTTACCACAGGTCTGAGTCAAAATCCACCATTGTTATGTCTAAACATGCAACTACAGGTGACTGTAACTATCATAGGTTGTTGTCCGCAATTACAATGCCATAGGTCCAAATTAATAGGCCTTCATAGGTGTTTCATGTCTGCTACTATTTGATATTTGAGCTTAAAACAATTATGAGCTTAAAAATGCCCAAACATTGCTCTACAAACAATCCTCCTCAGCCTCTTTGTTGTTTTGTCCTCTTCTGCCTTCACTGAAATTGCTTGGTTAAATTAGTACATACCTCCTTTTTATATGAGATTTATGTTAATATGAATGGACATGTCTTATGGAGGGAGGTCGACATGACACACTGAGTGTAGGTTGGCTAGCTTTAAAAAATAGGATATATTAACTTAAAAAAATAATTTCTCTTAGACTACTAGGTGTTAGGAGGCAAGTGAGGGCTCATTAGAAAGAGGAAAGAGTCCTCTACATTATAGTCAAGGTGTAATAATGAAATTATGTCTTCAAGATGTCATAAATTAATTTTCTTCATGATTGTTTGGAATGTTTAGTGTAGAAAAAAGATTAGGACGGCAATAGGTTATTAGGGCTTGATGATTAGGACAAAAAGACATTAATAGTGTGTCCCCAAGTGCTTTTTCATCATGTAAGTCATTCATGTCACCATGATAGTGTATCCAACATCATGATAGTGAATTTAGCATTCATGTCATCATGATAGTCTAGCATCATCTATCCAATAATAATGTAGTGATATGTCACCAACCATAGTGCAACATTTATTAATTTTCCATTAGGAGATTTCCAAGTCCTTCATGTCATGTCTTGCCATTAAGTGATTTCCAAGTCCTTCATGCCATGTCTACAATCATTGTCCATGTCATCAAGACCTTCATCAAGTGCCATCACATATTACATCAGCAAGTGTGGTCATTCATGTACAGTCCTTCAATATCAAGGGTAAGGACATCATCCGGCTTCTAGGATTCTTCATCAAGAGTAAGAACATCATCATGATTTCTAGGGATTCTTCATCAAGAATAAGGATACATGAGGTTATGGTGTCTTCATGGTTAGTTCAAGCATCTAGGACAAGACATATTCTTAGTGGCTTGAATTCATAATGGCATCATTAATAACTTGACATCTTCATTAATGGTATCCTTATCAAACAAGAGGGACTTGTCATCATGAGCAAGGACATCATCATAATATGCATCACAAGAATATTTTCCATCCCAAGAATTCCATATTGACATCAATGACAACCTAGATTAATATTCTCTCCCCCTTTGACATCAATGACAAACAGGGTGTCCAAGAACTCCCCCTGTCAAGCTTCTTCTCTTCTTCATGAATAGTATATCTTCATGGTTATGTTACTCCCCCTTTCATGATACTCTTATTTCTGGTAATTTGGTCCATGATAGATGTGCTTACATTCATTCATGTGATGAACCAACTCCCCCTGTCTGCATGACCTTCTTTAGCTCATGAAAGATTAGTAATCAAGGGGGCGAGATCTTTAATAATTGTTCATGGATGAATAAGGGATCATGTTCTTCAATGGAATTACTTCTGAGAGACGATCTATCAAAGGATGATTGTCCATGTTTCTCATCAAGGATTTCATAGGGCCCATTCACGAATAGCTTCTGCTAGAATGGCTAATCATCATAAGCTCCCCCTAACTGTATGCATGATCTTCTTTTGGCAGAGTCTACAAATTTAATTCTTAGATTGTCGAAGATCAGATCAACAACATGTGTTGTTGGCTTGAGAGTTCAAGACATTTTCGGATTGTATTTTCTTCCTTCTCCATACCCGTGTAACTTTCTTCTCTTGCATGGTTCTAGCTTGTGTAGGAGCCCAAGTCAAGTTACAATCACATGCCATATGTCCAATGTTATGACACTTGAAGCACTCTATGTTGTTCATGAATAAGAATTCATGGCTTCTTGCAGAATTTCTTCTTGGAGATTGCTGGTGACCATCATATTTATCTTTTTGATATGCCCTACAATCATTTTCCATGTGCCCAAAGTTCGTACAAGAAAATAAATAACCAAGAAATATAGTTTGGTACTTGGGAGAAGAAGGTTTCTTTGATGTACTTCTGAAGTATTTTTGCCTTGGGATCCTTTGATGATAACCATTTCTTCTTTGCATCCTTGACACCATCTGCATTTCTTCTTGGAGGAAGGTTTCTTCCACAGTTTTCTTTACTCTTCTCCTTTCCTTTGCTAGAACTGGGAGCATCAACATTTCTTCCAGGCTTCCTCATATCCTTGTTGTTTTAAGCATTAGGGTTTGCATCAATCTTTCTTGAAGATTCACCTGCATATCCAAGACTTGATTTATCGAGGGGAGACCTTTGATGACTTAGGATGTCATCTAGCATTTGAGAACTTTTCAAGTTCTTATTCAACAAGTCAAGTTCCTTTTTAAGAAAGACAGTTTCTTCCTTCATTTTCTTGCATTCTTCATCCTTCTTTGATATAATGATCTCCATTTCTTCCTTCATCTTGGTTGCTTCACACAATTGGGCCTTAAGAGAAGTGATTTCTGATTTTAACTTGGTGATGTCATCATCCTTTTCCTCTAGTTGGCATATCATGGTGTTTCTCTCGTTTTCTGCTTCATAAACTTGTCCTTCTATGAATGTCAAAGCTTCCATCACCTTCTCAGCTCCTTGTGCCTGTTTCCTTGCTTCTTCTAATTGATATCTAAGGGAGGAGACCTCTTCCTTGTATTGACCAATCTCTGCTTCAAGTTTGTTCAAGCTCTTGTGCCTTTGTTCAAGGAGGCTTGATAAGGTATATTCCTAGTTCTTTGCCTTATCCAATTGATTTGTCATAGATATGAATACTTCATGATGCTTTCTCTTATTTTGATGAAATTATTCCTTAATCTTGGCGAGCTCCTCATCTCTTTCTTGTACTTGAAGCTTGACAAGGTCAACTTCCTTCCTTGTCTTGTCTTGGTCACCAACTTGCGCTTTCTTCTTAAGTTCCTCATTTTCATTTTTCAAATTGTTAATCTCTTCTATGGCAGCCATAAGTTTAGTGAGGATATTTTCTTCAACATATTCTTGATTTTCTTCATCTTCTAGATCTTCTTTAGCCTTGATGTTATCACTCTTATCTTCAGCTTCCTTGATGGGCTCTGGATTTCCTTCTTGTTTTCCATCATTTTCTTGACTGGAGATCATTGTCAATGCTCCTTTTGAGTGAAGATCATGAAGTTTATCCCATATGCCTTTTGCTGACAAACATTTTTCAAAACTGGCCTTCATAGAATGAGGTAGCCCATTCAAGACTACTTTCATTGCTCTTGTATTATGTTCCTTGGGTTCTCCATTCATCATGAAATCAACAATCACCGATTTCTAGACTTCAATGCCTTGAGTCTTTAAGAAATTCCTCATTCTTTTCTACCATATATCAAAGTTTCCACTGAACAATGGAGCCTTCACAAATTTATTGACTTCAATTTCAGTGGTTGAGGGAGACACATCTTTAGGAGGATTGGAAACTTTCTTCCTTGGCTTCACCATTTGTGTTCTAATGATCAACCTTCAAGTTGTTAGACTTTGAGTGAAGGTACTGGATCTGATACCAATTGTTGGAAAAACTGAGAGGGGGGTGAATCGATATTTCTTTTCAATTGTTACTTTTACCAGTTAGATCACTTATATTTAGAACAAAAAATGAAAGATAGAAATAAAATTACTTTATTAATATAATCTTTATAATGAATCAAGTATAATATGGGTAGGGCTCCAACCTGGGATGTGCCTAGCACCTACTTGGACTTTAATGAGGCTCCGACCTCTACGGATTCAACCCTATCTTATCCAAGGCACCAAACTTGAGTTTAGGAGCACAAAATCCAAGGACACCAATCCTATAGATTTTCTTTGTCAAGATACGTTTGATTGTACTTCACGGTTCCCAAAGTCTTCTTCACCAAGCCTAGTCAATATTCAACTTCACTGTAATCTCCACGCTACATCGTCAATGACAACCTTGTCAATTAGAAGGTGTCACCATTGTTCTTCATCATACCCAAACAAAATCTTCAAGGGCACAACATGGTGGCTTCAATAAGATTTTCCAAGAGTGACTTCAATGGGCTTCTTCAAGAGTGCCTTTAATGGGCTTCTTCAAGAAAGTCTTCAATGGGCTTCGCCAAGAGTGTTCTTCAAGATCTACTACTTCTCTTGTGCAAATCCCCAAATGTTCCACTGTTCAAGGTCTTCAAGTTCTTCAACTTGCACAAGCCTCCAAGGTTTACAACTATAGGCATATAAAAGATGCAAAGAGTGTTCACAAGGGAGCAACTCCAAAACTGAGATGAAGTCTATCAAGGTTTCCTTTCAATTTTGCTTCAACAAATCTGCTCTAAAGGTAAGATCCAAAACTACCTCAAAGACTTCTTTCAAAGTGATAACCAAGACTACCCAAGATATCCTATAGAAGGATGATCCAAAATTTTGATCCAACTTGCTTCAAGATTGCTCCAATAATTTTCAACAATCATTGATGCTCCATGGATGACTTTAAGTATTCTCAAGAAAGGTTGCTCCAAGGGTCCTCAACTTAGCGCCTCAAACTACTATCCTACCACCTTAACTGTCCACAGGTTTGGTTCCTTCTTCAACCTGTCACAGGGTCAAGAGAAGTGTCACTACAGGACTATCCACATCTTGATGACTGTCCTTCAATTATAGTACACCACTGAGCCTAAACATCGTGTCTCCAAGGAGACTGGTTACATGTTTGAAGGTGTAGTCCTTCCACAAGATTGCATTTAGAAAAGATGTTATGCAATCCTGTTACCACAAGTCAGAGTCAAAATCCACCTTTATTCTCGTCTAAACATGTAGCTACAGGTGACTATAACTATCACAGGTTGTTGTTTGCAATTACATTGCCACAGGTCCGAATTTAACAGCCTCGACAAGTGTGTTATGTCTGCTATTGCTTGTTGTCTGAGCTTACAAAAATTCTGAGCTTAAAAATGCCCAAACAGTTCTCTAAAAACAATCCTCCTCAACCTCTTTTTCGTTTTGTCCTCTTGTGCCTTTTATCTCTAAATTTTTCACTACAATTTCTTGGTCAAATGAGTATTTTGTACTTCCTCTTTATATGATATTGACGTTAAGATGAATGGACATGTCTTATGGAGGGAGGCCGACATGACAAACTGAGTGTAGGTCAGCTAGCTTTAAAAAATAGGATATATTAACTTAAAAAACTAATTTCTCTTAGACTATTAGGAGTTAGGAGGCAAGTGAGGGCTCATTAGAAAGAGGAAATAGTCCTTTATAAATTATTCAAGGAGTGATAATGAAATGATGTCTTCAAGATGTCAAAAATTAATTTTCTTTATGATTGTTTGGAATTTTTAGTGCAAAAAAATGATTAGGACAACAATAGGTTATTAGGGCTTCATGATTAGGACTACAAGAGGTTATTAGTGTGTCCCCAAGTGCTTTGTCATCATGTAAGTCATTCATGTCACCATGATAGTGTATCCGACATCATGATACTGAATTTATCATTCATGTCATCATGATAGTCTAGCATCATGTATCCAATAATAGTGTAGTGATATGTCACCAACCATAGTGCAAAATTTATTAATTTTACATTAGGATATTTCCAAGTCCTTCATGTCATGTCTCCAATCATTGTCCATGTCATCAATACCTTCATCAAGTGCCATCATGTATGACATCTTCAAGTGTGGTCATTCATGTATAGTCCTTCAATATCAAGGGTAAGGACATCATCCGGGTTCTAGGCTTATTCATCAAGAGTAAGAATATCATCATGATTTCTAGGGATTCTTCATCAAGAACAAGGATACATGAGGTTATGGTGTCTTCATGGTTAGTTCAAGCATCTAGGACAAGACATCTTCTTAGTGGCTTGACTTCATAATGGCATCATTAGTAGCTTGGCATCTTCATTAATGGTATCCTTGTCAAACAAGAGGGACTTGTCATCATGAGCAATGACATCATCATAATATGCATCACAAGAATATTTTCCATCCCAAGAATTCCATATTGACATCAATGACAACCTAGATTAACATAGTCATAATCTATATATTATTTTGTTGATCAAAACTTAATTTTCATGATATTTATATTCTTCACAATGTGTTTATGTTGATTGCAACCATCTCAATATGAATTACCTCATGCAAAATATGGTTTTAACATTAACACACTCCACAAATATGAAAACTATATAGTTCCATTTTACGATTTTTTTTGGACAATTTTGAACCTCTAATTGATTTAAAATAAATATTTTCCAATCACAATTATCAAGGCTTTGTTATGTTTTTAAAATCTTATTGTTTTACACTTCAATTTCTCTATGCTATCAAATGAGTAATTCCAACATCATCGTAAAAATGATTGGCGGCCTTGTGATTGAACAAAAAAAACCTATGGATACTCAATGTGTATTTAGATTTCTTCATTTCCTTGAAATGGATACATTGTATACATTTTTGTTACAATGATAAAATTTATTATAACCAAAATAAATGTGAATAGTGATTTTATCAATGTGGAAGAAATCCCAGAACTTGCACATCAAGTAAAATTAGAGAGAATGAAGCTAGAAATGTTAGCCTTGGTACAAGTATTTCTTTGGTATTTATCCAAAATATTGCCTTACATTGGAGATTTTTTTACCCAACTGGTGGACCATAGGAGATGATACATAATTGTACGATCGTTAGTTGAAATAATGCTTTAATCTCCTCAAAATTCAAGTGGATTGAATTTTGAAATTCTTAATTGTCTTTGTTACTTTCCTTTGCCCCAATTTGATTACATATTATCTTTGTAGTTGACCAACCTATCTTCAACATTCCGAAAATAAAGGAATGGGAAACTTCCTTTAATTATTTGCAATGCAATATACAAGGCACATGCATAAATGTTCAATGTAATTCATGATCTACCTTTCAACCCACTACTATATCTCATCACAGTAATATCACCCCTTAGCGCTCTAACTAAGCCCTACATATTTTTGTATTTCTACACTTATCAAGATACATTTGCACACTTTGAAACAATTTTTTTGCCATAGATGTGTATTAAATATGTTCACATGTCGTCTAAGCTAAGTGGATGTTTTCCAATGTGTAGTGTAGTTTTAAGTATTCTTTTTTGTAACACATTCACTAAGAAGTACCAAATTCCACCTCAAATATATAGTGTTATAACAATAGTTATTGAACTATTCCCATATGATATGGTTTCAACTTAAAACATTTATATCATAAAAATTAAGATGAAAGATCTAAAGGAAGCCTAAACCATAGGGAATTATATAGGTCCTTCCATTGATATACATTTTAAATTATGTTTTTTGGAATGTGCCCCCCTTAAAATTTAGTTAATAAGCCAAAATACATCAGGTGAAACACATAGTCCATTTACATGTTAAACACAACACTGGAAGGAAAAACACTAATCCTTTGGCTAAGTTGTGTTGATGAGAGGTTATTATGCCAATAAAATCACCCAAGACTTGCACCTAGCCTAAACTACTTATCTCTACCTCCTAAGGTGCTTATCTTAATATGGAAAGGTCAGTGATCTTGATATAGGACCCCATTGGGAAATTTTGTTGATTCATTTCTAAAGAGTAGTATTATTGATTCCCAAATATTTACATGTATTTCAACCTCAAGGTAAATGACATACAATTGTGAAACTAGGAAAAAATGACAGAAATTATCACTAATACTCAAGGTAGAAGGTTCAATCACATATTGTTCAAATTGCAGGGCTAGTCTTCATTATGTATTCATTCACAAATTTTTAGGGACCTTGTCTTAAGTTTAGCTACAATCCACAAAACTATGTCTAAAACTTTGGACCAAGGCATGCATTTACGACCTTTGACACATTTTCAAATCTCACTTTCAAAACAAAGACATATTTTTGAGGATTCTTACAAATTCCCTAATTGATATGTGCAACTAAATTCCCTAAATAAGCACCTTATAAAATTATGTTTTACTGATCAAAGTTGAGTCTTGATGAATTCATGGGTAAACTTGTTGTTATCATTTCCCTCAAATCATGAAGCTAGTCAAAGTTTTGTCTTCTCTTGCATGTTGACTTCTAGGGACTTTCTTGTCACTTGAATTTTGTTTTCTATCTACTGTTGATTAGAATACAACAAAGTTATTTATAATTTTTCTAACTTCATGTAAAATCATTCAAAATTTTGACCACTTTTCCAACTAAAGTTTGACAACATAGGAATTACTTCCCTTATTAATGCTCTCAAACCTGGAAGCTACTTCAATTTTGACTTCTCCCACAAGTTGACTCCTAGGAACTCTCTCATCACATGAATTATGTTTTCCCATATAGTCTTGATAAGAATATGATGAAGTGCTTTATAATTGTGATAAATCCATGAACATGCATTTAAATATTTGACAATCTTTCCAAGAAAAATATGCCATGGAGTATTTCCTAGATTATGACATGTCACTTTTTAGTCTTATTTTTAATGGTGCAATAATATTAAAATAAGCTTGAGTATTGTAATCCATCTCATATTGGCAATGCAATTGTGCATATTTATGAAATTAGAGCAAATTAATGCCACTATGTCGTGGAATATTCTCATGGAAAATTTTCAAGTTGTTTAACCGTTGAAACGTTAGGATAATATAAGTTTCACCTTGTCTCCCAAGAATAATAATAGTATTCATAATTATGTAATTTGTTTCCTATTCCCATGGATATAGTGAATGGTTTAAATCCTAGTCAATATTGTCAAAATCCCATATTATGAAGGAAGTTGGGATAGTTGTGATCCATGCGCCCATTCAAGATTGATTCCATTCATGAAATAGAGTCCAAGGAAAGCAATGAATAAGATGTTGATGAGTAGATACCAGTTAGAAATTCAAAGGAACCAAAAGTATCTTCTTACCTATTTCAATTTCTTCATTTGAATTTAAGGATGAAGTTGAATTTAAAGAAGAAGACAAATAAAAAATAATACATAAGTATTTTTTTAAACCTAACTGGGAAGAAAGAGTCTTATCTTTAATTCTTGAGCAACTAATTATTTTTCATTCCTTTCATGTTTGGTTGCACTTTGGTTGGAGTCTACATTATCCACTGCCTCAAATGTTTTAAGTTATCTAGGGCTAGTATATCCAGACTATGAGTACAATTTTCTAATCATATGATGTTAAAGTTTTCATTTTAACAAATTTTATACACAATTTTTATATTCGTTGTCTTAATTACACAATGGGAACTTTCCATATTTTCAATGTAGCTAATAATAATCTTGAAAATATTTGTATGTTTAGTCATTATCTAGATATTTTTTTTGGAGAAAAACCTCACTTTAATGATATTCATGTTCTTGAAAATGTGTTTATATTGATGCATCCATCAATATCAAGTGCTACATGCAAAGTATGAATTTAACACTAACACATTCCAAAAATTTGAAAAACATATACTTCTATTCTATAGCTTTTCTTAGACAATTTTTAACTTCAAATTGACTTAAACTAGGCTTTTCCAATCACAATCCACAAGGATTTGCTATGCTTTGCAACTCTTATTGTTTTACACTTCAAATTATCTATGCTATAAAATTAGTAATGCCAACATCATGGTAAAGAAGATTTTCAACCATGTAATTGAACATAAATACTTGTGGATGCTCAATGTGCATTTAGATTTCTTCAATGCCTTGAAATGCACACATTGTGTTATGCTCTTGACCTATGAGAAGATACCAAAATACAAAATATGCGAAGAAATATACCCAGAACACAGAACAATAAGAAATAACAGCAAGTATTTTATTATTCAGAAAGCAATATTCACTTGCCTCTTCGAGGGGGCAACCTCCAATAGAACTGGGCTCAATTACAAAATAAGACATGATGCTCCTCGAGGGGAGTCTCTATCCTTTATATAGGATTCATACATGCAATACCATGGGTCAATACCATGGTTCTTATTAATACCATCTATCTAATACCATGGCCCATTTACAACTAACCGTGGTCCCTTCTTTAAATGCGAGTCAACCACTTACAATTATTAATATGTGCTTTATGGACTCTTTACTTAACTATAACTATGACTCGATCCTATTACATAAATAAGGGGGTCAGGGTTGGACCCTATCATGCTCTCCCCCATAAGAATAGCCTTGTCCTCAAGGTTGAAGCTGAAGAAACTACTAAAGGACAGTGGCTGGTTCCCAAGTTGCATCTTCCGAAGAGGTGTCTTTCCACTTGACGAGGACTTCCTTGATCATGCAGCCGCGCAGGTGTCATTCTCGTGTGTCAAGAACCTGTTCAGGTTGGAGCTAGATTGACCCTTCTTCATCCAATTCAAGTAGACTGGTTTGAATTCGGAAATGGTTCTCAATCACTTTCTTGAGGCATGAGACATGGAAGACTAGATGGATTTTTGCAATGGGTGGAAAAGATAGCTTGTAGGCGACTTCTCCAATGCGTTGAAGTACTTGATACGATCTGTAGAATTTTGGAGATAATTTTTGACATCCCTTGTCTTCGAGTGATGTTTTCTTATATGGTTGTAGCCTAAAAAATACTTGATCCCCTTCTTGAAATTGGCGTTCTGAGTGATGTTGATATGCTTGTTGCTTCATGCGGTTTTGGGCTTGATGAAGATTCTCTCTAAGGTGGGCCAGCATGGTTGTGCGTTCTGTAGGATTTTATCCATTGCTTGTACCTTCGAGCATCCCTTGATATAAGTAGGTGAAGGAGGGAGTTGATGGAGTCATTTTGGTGGTGGCATGATAGTTGGTGTTATACCACCATTCGGCTAGAGGTAACCACTGTACCCATAGATGTTGCTTTTCTGAAGTGAAACACCTAAGGTAGGTCTCCAAACATTTGTTGATTGCTTCAGTTTGACCATCAATTTTTGGATGATAGGAAGTACTGAGTTGTAGTTGGGTACCTTGTAGCCTGAAGAGTTCCTGCCAAAAGTTACTAGTGAAGATCAGGTCATGATCAAACACAATGGAAGTGGGCATGCCATGCAATTTGAAGATCTGGTCCATGAAAGATTAAGCGACCAAAGTCGGTGTAAAAGGGTGGGTTAGGGCGCAAAAATGAGCATACTTAGAAAGTCCATCCACAACCACCATGATGATTGACTTGTTTCCTGAATTCGAAAGACTCGTAATGAAATCCATAGAAACCTTCATCCAGATTGAGGCTGGGATGGGCAATGACTGTAATGTGCCTATGGATTTGACTGTTTCTCCTTTGTGGTGCTGACATACGTCGCACTCAGCTACAAAATTAATAATGTCCTTTTTCATGCATGTCCAAAAGAATGATTGTCAAGTGCAAGCATAATCTTCTAAAAGCTTGAATTTCCTGCAGTGGGAGATGAGTGCAACTCCACCAAAATGCGGCTTTTGAGGGTGGATGTTGGTGATAGCACAACTCTGTCCTTGTAGTGAAGAATCTCATCTTGCCAAGAGTGGCCCACTGTGGAATTTGGATCTGCCTACAATTGATTAATGAGTTGGGAGAGCCAGGGATGTGAAAACCATTCCTTGGGAGCCTCTTCAATCCATTCTGGAATGGGAAGGGAGATTGCGAGCAGGGTGCTTTCCTCCTCAAATTGGCGTGATAATGCATCTGCTACGATATTTTCATGCCTTTTCTTGTAAATTATCTAATAATCATATCCCACCATTTTGGCGAGCCATTTATTTTGTTGTGCGAGGATAGGCGCTGCTCCAAAAAATATTTAAGGCTTTGATGGTCTGTGCGGATTTGGAAACGTCGCCCCAATAAGTATGGTCGCCAGGTATCTATTGCATGTAAGATGGCCATCATATCCTTCTCATAGGTAGATTGTCCCAGATTTTTCCCACTTAGTTGTTGGCTAGTGAAGGCCAAGGGTCGACCTTCCTACATTAAGATCACCCCAATACCCATACCTGAAGCATCACATTCAATCACAAAAGATTTGGTGAATTCGGGTAGTGCTAATGCGAGAGTGGAATACATGGCATGTTTGAGAGCTATAAAGGCATGTTGTGATTCATCATTCTAGAGAAATGAATTTTTATTGAGGAGTTGAGTGAGAGGTCTAGCAATGCAACCATAATTGCAGACAAATTTGCGATAATAGCCTGTGAGACCCAAAAATCCTCTCAAGCTCTTCAAGGTCTTTGGTTGAGGCCAATCCTGCATTGCCTAGATATTTTTTGGGGTCCACCCTGACACCTTCACGCCCCACAATGTGGCCCAAATACTCAACTTCTTCCATGCCAAAAGAGCAGTTGGACATCTTGAAAAATAATTTATGCTTCTGGAGCAGTTGCAAGAGTAGATCTACACGATGAAGATGTGTGGCCCATGTGCGGTTGTAGATGAGGATGTCATCAAAGAAAACAAGGACAAATTTTCTAAGATATGGTTTGAGCAGGTGGTTCATAAGGCTCTGAAAAGTGGATGGGGCATTACAAAGACCAAATGTCATGACCAGGAACTCATAATGGCCTTCCATAGCAACGTTGATGCCACTACCACCATTGCCATCTTTCATTTTCCAAGTACATGCTACCCACACTAAGCTGAGTTGCATCATCTCTGATGTGATTCAGTGTGAAATATTGCTCCATTTGTGCTATCCATGTGGCCAGATGAGAGCCATCAAATGTATACATGTCCAGCTTGGGTGGTTGTGTCTGGGATTGTTGGTGGTTGCCAAAGAGGTGAAGAGAATGGCTAGACTCACCCTTAATGTTTTCATTGAAAATATATGCCTCTGCACGTTCCTCCATATTTCCCTTTGCGAGTGTGTCAGCTAAGGTGTTCAACGATGATAGTACTTTGTTCAACTTTGATTCAAGGTTGTCGATCTTCACATTGGCCATAGCTTGAGCTCTAGTTTTTACCATGCATCGATCTGATGCACTTAAAATTTGGGACCGCCCGAATTTTTTTTGACACTAACAATTTAATG
Organism: Pinus taeda; assembly: GCA_000404065.3. Taxonomy (NCBI): domain Eukaryota; kingdom Viridiplantae; phylum Streptophyta; class Pinopsida; order Pinales; family Pinaceae; genus Pinus; species Pinus taeda. The sequence goes on along the minus strand of APFE030400204.1, from coordinate 105,474 downwards.
GTACCACCTTGCTCAGCTTGTCGACCTGATTCTTATGGGCTAAGTCTCCTATAAGTATCCTGGGGGGTCTCAGACTCGTTATTTTTTTTTTTTTACTCCTCGCTTAGGAATACTACAGTAGTTGAATCCCAGAAAAGTCAATGCTGCCCAAAGTCCTGCGAGAATCACACATAGGTATAGGAGCCCACATAAATAGCCAGATTTGTTAGGGAACCCTCAACTGTAGAGTATGAGTAGGAATGTGGCAGTGATTGAACCCCTGTTGCTAGATCTGAATGGTGGATCTCATTGTTGCGACTGCTACAGAACCCAAACTGCTAGATCTGATTTGACAAAGATGATGCTTGATCCAGAGAGAGACGCGGGAACTATGGTCTCCAGGAATAAAAGGTGCTACAGATTGCAATATACATAATGGTCTGACAGTAGTACTCGGCCCAATCTTTCAAGGCACTAACCAAGGAGTATCAACTATACCCTTAGTCGTACAACCCGACTACCCTATCATACGCGCGAGTAATCTCCCCGAGCATTGTTCTCGGTGTACTGTAGCAGCAAGACAACCAACAATTTATCTATGGCGAGGTTTCAAGAGAGCCTAGGGGGCTTCCGATATACCTAGAGGGTACTTAGAAGATAGTCCATGCGCGATTCTATCTAATGCGCTACTACTCGAAGGGGTACCCATAGGGGTTACAAGGGAGTCCAAAAAGCGTGACCACATCTTGTATTTCCTACGTGCATGCCTCCCCAAATCCACAAGTTTATGCGCTCAATGACAGATCCAGTGGTTTAAAGACGCCGGAACACGTCTCTAGCCAAAAAAAAAAATTGCTAAAAGTTGGAGATTCCATTGCCCCTGGGAAGTGCTCTGATACCACTTGTTATGCTCTTGACCTATGAGAAGATACTAGAATACAAAATATGTGAAGAAATATACCCAGAACACAGAACAATAAGAAATAATAGAAAGTATTTTATTATTCAGAAAGCAATGTTCACTTGCCTCTTCGAGGGGGCAACCTCCAATAGAGTTGGGCTCAATTACAAAATAAGACACAATGCTCCTCAAGGGGAGTCTCTATCCTTTATATAAGATTCATACATGCAATACCATGGTTCTTATTAATACCATCTATCTAATACCATAACCCATTTACAACTAACTGTGGTCCCTTCTTCAAATGCGGGTCAACCACTTACAATTAGTAATATGGGCTTTATTGACTCTTTACTTAATTACAAGTATGACTTGATCCTAGTACATAAATAAGGGGGTTAGGGTTGGACCCTAACACATTGTGTACATTCTTGTTGCAAAGATAAAATTTAATTTAACCAAAATAAATTAAAACAATGATTTTATATGTGTATGAAGAAAGCCCAAAACTTGGACACCAAGTAAAAATAGAGATAATGAAGATATAAATGTTAGCCTTGGTAGATGTCTTCCCTTGGGATTTCTCAAATTTCTCACCTTATCTTGGAGATTCTTTACCCCAATTTGTGGACTATAGGAGATGGTACATAATCATATGATCGTTTCTTGAAATAATTGTTTAATCTCCTTAAAATTCAAGTGGATTGAATATTAAAATTCATTGTTGTCTTTGTTTCTTTTCTTTGACCCAATTTTATTATATATTATCTTCATAGTTGAACAAACTATCTTTTACATTCCCAAAATAAAGGAATGGGAAGCTTCCTTTAATGATCTGCAATGTGATATAGGAGGCAGATACATAAATGTTTAATCTAATTCATGGTACACCTTTCAACCTGCTACTATGAATCATCACAATAACATCACCGCTTAGGAAACTAACTAAGCCATATATATTTTTTTGTATTTCCACTCATTGACATACATTGACAAACTTTGAAACCAAATTTTTATCATAAATGTGTATTAAATATTTTTTCACGCTTGCCAAGCTAAATGGAGATTTTCACATCTGTAGTGCAATTTTAAGTATTATTTTTTGTAACACATTCACTATGAAGAAACAAATTCCACCTTGACTACTCAAGATAGTTATTGAACTATTTCTGTATGATGCAATTTCAACTTAAAAGATTTCAATCAAAAAAGTTGAGATAAAAGTCTTAATTTGCAAAAGATTATGCCATATTGTGTTTTATGTCCATCTATAGATTGATCCTTAGTGACTCTACTTTTACTCAAAATTCTATCCTCAGCATCTCAATCTCGAAAGGGATATGTTAATTTCATTTAAAAATGAAGTTCCAAAGGTAGCCTGGACCATAAGGCATTCTATAGGTACTTCCACTGATATACATTTTAAATTTTTCTTTTGGAAAGTGTTCCCCTTAAACTTTAGCCAATAATTCAAAATACATTAGGTAGAACATGCAGTCCTTTTACATGTGGAACACAAAACTGGAAGGAAAATAACTAATCAAAATAAATTTTCTTTGTCTAGGTTATTTTGATGAGAGGGTATTATGCTAACAAAATCACCCAAGACTTGCATCTATTTTGAACTACTTATTTCTGCCTCCCATGGTGCTTGTCTTAATGTGTAAGGGTCAGTGATCATGATTTAATATCCCATTGGAAAAAAGATTAATTCAATCCTGAAGAGTAGTATTATTGATCCCCAAATATTTGTAGATTATCTCAACCTTAAGGTAAATGACATACACTTGTGAAACTAGGAAAACTTGACATAATTTCTCACTAAATACTCAAGGTTGAAGGTCCAATCACATATCTTCCAAACTATAGGGATAGTCTTATGTTGACGGTGGTAGACCCACCAACATGTCAAGGGGATCTCCCCGGTAAGAAGTCGCAACTAGACCTCAGACCATTTGGATTAGGAGTCCCAACAATGGGTGGTAATGTAGTGCCTTGACTGCGGTAATGTACAAAGGTAAGTATGATAGCTTTGGTCGGAAGCAAGTGTGTGACCTTGCAGCAAGTCAAGTGAGATGCATTGGGGTTCTAACACATGGAGGGGAAAAGAAAGTGTGTCCCTTAAAATCCAATAATAGTACGCAAACTAAAAGGAACACATGAGCACAATGACATCACAAGATGGAAAGCAGAATATTCCACGAACCAAAGTGATGGGTTAATCCACAACACGCCTTCAACAAGATTCATACAATTACATAGAAAATATTTCATACACAAATGTGTAAGTTAAATAACATACATTTCTAAAGCAACCAGAATAGTCCAACTATAATAACAACATATGCATGAAAACGTGATAGCTCAGTTAAATTATTAAGTGAAAGTTCCATCCATACATACACCATTGACAGCCACTAGCCCCAATAGTGGAAAATTACAGTCAACACCGCCTGCTCCTACAAAGAAGTGTACTTGCTCTGTGCTATGCAGAAGTGAAGGCTCGTCACAATACTCTCCAAGTCTTCTCTAAGAAATGCCTAGCCAAAAGCTTAGCTCCCAAAAGCCCGTCCTATGAGTTACAAGATTCTATATATAACAAAGGGTGGGGTGACCCTTGACATTTCCCTTTGACCCTTTGACTACCCTCATGACTCTTCAACTACTTTAGAGATAACTCTTTACATTACATAGTGATTGTTCACATTCCACTAGAGACACTTCGAATTTCACTTACAATATATTTACAAATAATAATACAATTTCCACATATACCCATGTGGGATAAAATAAGATTGAGTCAGCCTAACAATACAAACACCATCACTAAGAATCTTGGCGAAAAACCAGCTCATAAACATCCTCTTGATGGTCTTTAGTGATGAACTGATACCAAACTTGGTACTGCGTTATTTTGTCCCCATACTATTTGGTATATGGTTTTGGAACCTTTATCCAACTAATCTTGAAGCATGCACAACATTTTCTTGAGTGTGGTTAAACCACTGATGTACTTTTGCATGTTTTATGTTATTAGTTGCAAGTCATCATTGGTAGCCTCTCGCATCAACTGCTTCATGTACCTCTCAACCTCCAATAGGACTTGGTTGGTTTGAGTGAGGGATTTGATTGAAGGGATCTTGTGTGTCCTCACTATGACATCCAGACTATTGAGCAACCATGCATAGGAAACCTCAATGCTAGTGATGAACGAAGGGAGTTGCTCATAATTCTGGATCAACATCTGAATTCGTGCTTTATCTAGCTCTGGTTGCAGCTCCATTATCTTCTGCAAGTAAAGAGGGGCTCCCTTGTACCTCATTGTCCATTCTTCTACATGTGCAATAGCAGCATGTATGATGTCTTTGAGAGGTTGGAAAATCTTCATGCACCGTTGCTGAAAACCATACAGATGGACAAATGACTTGTGCACAGTGATAAATTTTTCATAGAGTTTCCACGTGGTGGTCTCAAGAGTCAATACTATTAGCACCTAAATCCGCCTCAGGCTGAAGGAAGGCAAAATTCAGGGTAACCACAAACCACGCTCAGTCTAGTAGCTAGCCCTACTAGAACAGGAGAGGGCTCTCTCCGGGTCACACTCAGTGAATAGATGAACGAAAAGGACTGAGATGACTCTCAAACAAACTATTTATCTTAGGCTAGTAAGTGGAAATGAAAATAATGAGTGATTTTCTGAATGACTGTGTTTCTGGGATGTTATGGGACCACTCGACTTCAATGAACAGAGAATTTAACATGAAGGTAAAGATTATTTCGTGAGGCAAGGTAGGTTGAAAGCATAGCAATTTAGTTTTGAAATATGGCGGAATGGAAAGATTGATTAAGAAGGTGAAAAGGGCATGGGCGACATGAATCCTTTTCAACAGAAGAATGAACACTGTATATGAAATTTTCCCATGGGTAGAGCAATATAATTGAATTCTACCTGATCTCACTCGAAAAATCTCACCATAAATGAATACGAAATGAAAATATGGAACATAACAAGGAGATGTAGAGATTGATTAAGAAGGTGAAAAGGGCATGGAAAACATGAATCCTTTTCAACAGAAGAATGAAATAGTGCACATGAAATTTTCCCACAGGTAGAGCAATAGAATTGAATCTACCTAATCTCACTCGAAAAATTTCACCAGAAATGAATGCGAAATGGAATACAAAACATAACAAGATACATATGAAACATAAAAGAAACACTTTCTACACTCACAACCACAGGAATCTCATGAAACAGAGCTGCTGCCTTTCATTAATTCTCTGTAAAAATATACAATGCAGAAACAAAGTTTCTTTCCCACAGTCTCCCAGAAGTTACAAGCCAACCAACCCTTTGCAAATAAGTTGCATACAATATATAGAATGTGTGAGGAAGAGATAGAACGCCCAAGGGTTGGGAAGTTACTCCAATCATTTCAAAATGGAGATGGAGAGCCAACCATCAGCTACAGGTGCAGTGCTGTAAATATGACATTTGGATTTGGGGTGACCGTTTACCTTCCTTCGCCGCTTGGATAGAAGCCAATCTAGAGAAAAAACATTTTAAATGTCAGCTTTGGTGCCAAAAAACCGAAGTGTAGATGAGCGGGCCCACTTGGAGAAGTCGCGAACCGAAATTTCGTGAAACGGAAGCAAATTGGCAATTTTTCCTCTGTGCGCCGCGCGCTTTTCTCTGTGCATCGCGCTAATTTGGGAACTGTTTTGGGGCACTTCCAGGTTTCCAAAATGTGCCCAAGTGGGATTTTTGGAAAGCTTGGCCTGTCTACGTTTTGACCCCACTAGCATTTATGAATTTGAAGCTCAATTGCCCCTCCAAATATTCATTCTCCCAAGACTACTTTTTGTGTGTCCAAAAAGTGGCAGAAAGGCCATTTTTGGGTGTTTTTTGACCTTTAGGAGACCCAAAAATCATCCAAATTTCTAGCTCGGACACTAGTAGATGTATTTTTTGATTTTGAATCCAAAAATGTAAACCTTTTCTTGATTGGAGTGCTAGAATTTTAGCACTGCGCACTCTAGAAAATCCCTGTTTTTTGCCCAAAAAATTTCCTTGTGACCAAAATTTTCCCAAATTTTTTGAGATTTGGGCTGGAAGTTCTCTATGGGGTGCTTTGTTGAGTCAAAGAGGCCTCAGCCAAGATCTTGAGCCTATTTTTCTCTTTTTCCCTTTTTTCTCTTTTTGTGGCTTTCCTCAGTTTTTCTTTCAAACTCCTTATTCGGGCTCTTAAACTCAAGTTTCATGCCCTGTAATGATGAGCCATGTGTCTCAGCAGTGTGTTGTCTTTGTCAGCCTTGTTCAGCATTTTTTCCAGGTGCATGTTGACTCTCTCAAGAATAGACTCACGATCATCCATAACCTGTTGCTCTAATGAAGTAAATTCAATCCTCCTCTGCTGGGAAGTTAGACGATCCTCACGGATGTTCTGCAGCTCCATGATCACATGCTGGTCTTCAAGATGTCTGTTCCTTTGCTCCAGATACTTGATGACCCATCTAGCCCTCTCAAAATTTAGCATTAAATCTTTGATCTCCGTATCTTGCTCCTGAATGGTCATCCTAAGTTTGGCATTTTTTGCCTCTGTCTCTTCATCCGGAATGAGGATGATACCAATCTTCTGTGCACCTGATGGCCCTTCATTGCACACGGGCTCCTTGCCCTTATCCAATACCTATGTACTCGATGCCGGAAGCGAGGCCCCTTCCACCCCGGGTGGAGATAACACTCGCTTTGCTGCTGTAAACAAAGGCTTGGTGCCTTTCGGATAACCTCTCTGATATGTGACGGAAAAAGGCACCACAGTGGTCTCATGGCGCTCATGCTGATGAGAGGGACCACCTATCTCATGTTTTGTCTCTGATACTGCCTTTGGAGCGCTGAAAAAGTCACGAGAGATAAAGTCCTCCCAAGAAATGCCCTGTAATCTCAACTGATGGTTCACCAAAATCTGAATGACAGCGAAGTGATATACACTGTTGAGCTGCTGCCGAGGGGTCTTGTGCTGCATGAATTTCCTCATCCTCTCTATGTTCCCACAAATGAAGAATGGGAGGTTCATCATACGCACCCTGGTGAAGTGCATGAGTAACCTGATGTGATAGGCATAAAGGCGAGAAAACCTCCCTTCGCAACTGAAGTATTTCATGATCAATGTCATGAGCGGAACATAATCATCTCTCAGAAATTTGAATGGGAAAAATCTCGTGAGCTGACTCAAAAAACTGACCTTTATGTAAGGCTCATAACGCTCCCTCTCCACCTTCATCTTCTTGTGCCACTATTCTCCAACATTTGGCATGCCTGTTGCCACTGGTATGGTTTCGGGTGTCAATGTGAAAGTGACCCCTGCCAAGACAGGCTGTCCTCCCTGTAGGTGAAGTGCAAAGAGGCGGGCCAACTCATGATGAATCATGACATTTGCCACCCTCTGACAAAATTCGAAACATGACAAGTGCTAGAAACAAGACATAGCGAGAGGGCATGCCTGGAACTCGGTGAGGGTGTTTGGCTCATCCCTGACATGTCGGCCACTCCTAGGTCTCTAGGGAGCCTGATCTCCTGAAGCCGTATCACTGTGGGTTTCCCCCTCATAATCTGATGAAGTCTCCGATGCCATTGCTGCTATTTGTACCCTGAATTTCTTTGCTGCCCTCTAAATCCACTAAATTAATAGATGCTCTGCAAATCTGCCACCAAGGGGACAATAAAATAGGGGAATTTAGAAGGAGAATGATGAAAAGAGGAATAGGGATTTAAAAGGAAAAATTTACAGGGATTTAGGAATGTTTGAGTATAGTGGTGATGAGGTGTGGTTTGAATGCTTTGAGCCATAGGAAAAAAGGGGACAAATGGATATGATTGCATGGAGCTAGGGTGATTATCAGGGGAACTTGCTACAGGGGAATTAGCTAATAGAGGTTAGGTAGGAGCAAGATTTTAATGATAGAGTCACTGTAGCAAAACCCTAGCTTTCTTGACCCTTTCTATATATCATCTTTGTTTTTTCCTTTAAAATTTTTTCATTTGATTTCATGGTGATCAAAACAACATCCCCTTTCGAGTTTAAACACCAATGATGAAGGTAGTTGGGCTACCTCTCCAACCTTGAGGGTCATTCACAAAATTTTTGGGCAAATATAATGTGTTTAGGGCTGATAAGTCTGTGCGCCGCGCGCTTTTCCCAGTACGCCGCACGCCGGGTATGCGCCGCGCCAGTGGTAATTTTGCACTGTGGCCGGGCTCCCAGTGCGTTACGCGCCCTGAGTGCACCGCGCCACCTTGTGTGTGCGCTGCGCACTGTCACAGTCGCCCAACTTGATTTGCAAAATAGGGGAGGGGTTTCTAATGGTGAAATAAGGATGATTTTCTTAGGAAACATGATGGAGGGGAGGTGAGAAAGATGAGGGGTGAGGGGATGAGGGTAAGGGAAACAGAACCTTGGCGGCATCATCGCAATTTTGCAACTCCATTTATTGTTTTTCTTGGTGATCTTTCCATGGATGGCTTTGTGCTTTTGGGTACCATTTAAACATCTTACAATCGCCATATCCTTGATAAAGCTGATGCATAAGAAGTGATATAAAGCCTACCTCTTGATTTGATGAGCTTCCCAAAAGCTTGGAATGATCTTGCCTTGTTTTTAATTGCTGGACTGTGTGCGTCATGCTCTTCCCAGTGCGCCGCGCGCCTTATATGCGTCGCGCCTGTGTAATTTTCAAAGGCAGACTGGCTGTGTATGCGTCGCGCGCGGTGTATGCGCCGCGCTCCTGCCTATGTGTGCCGCGCGCCTCCAATCACCTACCCGCTCACTCAAATGCTCACCAATCTCACTCTCCCACCTTAGAAATGCCTTTCTAAGTCTCCAATGGCACAATGGCTTTGCTTTGGGCCACAATATGCATTTATAGACTTGAGAGAAGCTGGTTTGATTTTTTTTCTCTTTAAAAACCTCCTTTTCTAATGTTTGTGTTATGCACTTTTTCATTGACCTTTAAACACACTGATTTTAGCTTTTTCCTTGAAATTTTGGCTGCAATGATGCAATTTTCGGCACATTTTTGCAGGGACGGTGTGACGAGGCATCTGGCTTTGAAACCCTTGACTGCATTTGAAAATGTCAACTCTCAATTTTTTTTTGAAAATTTTTGTCATGGTTGACCTTGTTTGACTTTTCTTCAAAACTGAGTTTTGAAGAAGAGTTGATGTCTCTTGCGGTGATGATGAAGCTTTCTGCATTGTAGGTGTATAAGACGTCCCTCTGGCCTGCATAGCTGGTTTCTGGACTAGTTTTTTTCTTTTTAAAGACCAAACTGATGACTTTCTAGACTCAAACCAAAATGGCTTTGTCCTGAAATAGGACCAGACCATGACTATCATGAATTTCATTAATTTGTGGACCGATACCTGAACCAGCAGCGGGCCAGACAAGAGGAAATTGACTAGGATGACTTTCTCCGTCAGGTCATGGCATGCCCCTAGCAAAATGCAACTGGAAGAGAGGAGTGGGACAGCTAATCATGCAATGCAGAAAGAGTTTTGATCCCTGACGGAGGACTTGACCAAGCCGACTCTAACACAACTGATCAACTATTTCGAACTTGATCAGTCGACATCTTCATCTCCATTCATGGATATGATTAGAGATGCGCGTCGCAGTTTCCTGATTAAGCAATGTGAGCAGATAGTTTCTTGTTTCATAACAAATCGACAGTTGAAAATGCGTGAGGAAGGCCATGGCTAATGAATTGAAGTGATGAAAATTACATCGAGGTAGCTCGATGTACCATTTTTCTGCGGCACCCGTAAGGGTTTGTTGGAAAAGATGAAGACGAATGGAATCATCCCTGTATGAATTCAATAAGCACCAGAGATGATATGTCATCAAGTGGTCCTGAGGATCTTCCTTAGCTTTCCCATCAAACTTGGGGCAATCACTTGGTATCTTGGATGGCACTGGAGGCCAATACGGTGAATGAAGAATTAGGTCATTCATGAGACGTGTCACATCCTACAACTCAAGTGTATCCAAAAAGGGTAATTGAGTGTTAAAAGGCATGGGAGGTCAATAAGCAGGCCCATAAGGAGGATCCCATCCTTACTGGTAAGGATTTTGACCCCACAATGTGGGATTTTGGCCATATGGCATCTAAGGCTGCCCCCATTGTGGTTTACCTTGACCAAGGGGAGGATTCGGACCAGGAATACCTTGAAAATGTCCATGAGCAGGTTGCTAATAAGAAACATATGGGTTAAAACACTACTGAGCCTATTAACCTTGGACATGTGAGTATGGGCCTATTGTCCTTGAACAAGAGGGTTATGGACCTGCAATCCTTGGGCATAAGGTTTATACGCTTGTTGCCCTTGGACATAGGGGTTTTGTAGTTGGTGCCCTTGGCCGGCAGGATTCTGCACCTGTTGGCCTTGGACAAGAGGATTCTACACCTACTACTTTAGGTTTTGACCTTAAACTTGTCCCTGCAAGGGTTGCCCTTGTTGATAGGTATACAAGGGTTGCTGCTACCCAGGTTGGTTTTGTTGGCCTTGCGGCTGCAAAATTTGTCCCTGGGTTTGTAGAGATTAGCCCTGCGAGGGTGTGGGTTGAGAGGTATGCAGAGCATATTGCATCTTCTGCTGCGCGGTTTGCGACAACTATTGGAAGGAATGACCTTGCGGTTGTTGCAGGTGACCTTGCTACGAGATAATATGCACTTGCTATTGCGTGGAGAGCCCTTGCTGCAACAAAGGTTGCCCTTGTTGTTGCAAAAGTTGTCCTTACTGTTACAAGGGTACTTGAACAATGCCTAGGAAATTATCGAACTAAATCTGGCCGTAGCCAGGTTGGATGTAATGCCCAGACAGTATGGTGTAAGGTTGATTAACCAATCCTTGAGAAATGTATGGAATGTAGGGATTTTGGTATTGGACCTAAGACCCATAAGGCTGCTGATACTAAACATTGTTTGAACCAGATAGACCACTAGGATTCTGAACATATTGCTATTGGACATTGCTTGATTCAATAGGGTCAGCAGGGTTGTAAATAATACCAAAAGAGGGTTTTTTTATACCAATCATGTGATCTTGTGAGCCACTCACATTAGTGGCACCTGACACCATAGAGACATTCAGATTCTGCCCCCTAGGTGATGACACAATCTGGCCACTGACTAACGAGACAGAAGAATTGGCTGAGACAATCTTTGAAACTGCGAGTTGCGAATGACGCATAACTAGGATTGATGGTGCAAGAGTGTTCAGGACGGTGGGTTGCACCGGTGCTGAAGTAACAATTGGTTGGGAGGTCGTGTTCATGATGAACGGACTTGACGTAGCTCTGACACGTGATGCCCAAACAAAGTTATGGTAGAGTGATGAGGCACTCGGCATGCTCGAAACTAAGTGCCCTAAAGACACGTAGTCGAGTGGAAAGTTGGCAGGAATACCTTCTGAATAAGGGAAATAATCAGAATGGAATTGCAACTACAATTCTTCTCCCTCAATAGTGTGTGGAGTTGAAACTTTGGACTCTACCAGATAAGTGACTGGAGCATCACCCTTGGGTTCCATGTCTGGAAACAAATGACGACGGATAGTCGAATGTGTACTAGGGGATAGTTCCAAAGGAACACATGGTTGATCGTACGAACTGTAAGGGCACTGTGGTGATATCTCAACAATGTCAAACAGGGGGTTCAGAGGATAGATAACCAATCTAAGATGACCGTCAGTGGTCGATGAGTTCTCTGGAGTTTGAACGAATTATCCAGAGATTCCGGGTCAAGACCAGTAGATGACCCTGAATCAAAAGTAGGTGGAGGACGAGATGGTAGTGGTTGAACACTCAAAACAATTGCGAGTTCAACATTTGGTCCTCAAATGGATCTGATAACTTAAGAAGTGGCTCCTTGGACAATCTTTCAGATGGAGGAGAGGAAGAGGAAATGGTGAACCAGATGGTTCAGCCACGATGACCTTGTCTTAGCTATCAGAACAAATAACTTCAAAGCTTTAAAAATGTCCTTTTAGGGAACTCACAATTTGGTCAAAAAATCTAATAGGATGTTTTGGATCGTGGGAAATTAATTATTTAAGACACATAAAAGTCTGATGTTCTTTCATTTTTAAATAGTCGAGAAAGAAACAAAGATGAATCTATCACTTTCAATTGGAAATGAGCTCAAAAGGAAAAGTGCTCAGATGATATTTTAAGTTTAATGAGTCAAAAAGATCAAATGACTACTATGGAAGATCTAGGTAAACAGGATTACCAGGCAATCGTGAACTACAGAATACCTCTTGGTGAACCAAAATGTACGAGCAGGCAATCTCCCCAAATGGTGTGTTTGGTGTATCACATTCGCAAGGCAGCCGATTCGTCTTCGTAAGGATAAAAGGATTGTAGCCTAGTGGGGTCTCCCATTATATACGTGACAATACGAGGAGCAAAAATCCACGCTAGCGCCGTCTAATGCCGAAGCTAATGACAACTTCTAGGTTTACAAATGCCAGAATATGTCTCTAGCCTAGACCTTCTAGATGTGATCGTTAATGTCAAATGCACCTTAAGTAAATTGAATTCATTTTAGAGTTGATCTTGAGTTAAGTTTTAGTTTTCAGGTCTTAGCGATGCTACTCGAAAAACCTAAAATGCAACTAAATGGGACAAGACCCTTTCAATTCAATGAAATTATTACACTAGAGAGGGTAGAGGGTAGAAACTACTCAATCAAATGCAAACAATCAAGCAACTAAAAACAAAATGATTTTCTACTACACTTTTTGAAAAAATAAAGTAGTGAAAAATGCATTCCAATTCCTAAATTTCCTGACAAGAACTTATCTATTAGTCCTTTTGAAATGAAAAAAAATCTCTGTTGGAAATAATATTGAGAGGGGGGGTGAATCAGTATTATCAAGTCAAATATTCCCTTTCTCAAATCCAGATGATATACACTACTTCTGTTAATTAAAACTGTGTATATACGCAACTATGTAGAAGGAAACCCACGTATACAATGCAAACTTATAATTTACTTTATCTTACAGATGTTGATTAGTAATCTGAGTATCAGAATCAAATAACCAGTAACCAGAAACAGAAAAACAGAGCAGAAGACAATCACACAAGAACACAAGATATAAGGTGGAAACCCAATGTGGGTGAAAACCACCTGCTGCAATTCGTCTCTATCTTCTTTTAATTAGAAACTTCTTTTTACAATGTATTGGTGCAGTCCTTTACCAGTACGCAGGCTGCAACCTGCAGAGAGCTACAACCCTCTCTCGTTTTCCAGCTTCTCCTGGAAGGGAGCTACAACCCCCTTAGCTCTTGCACTAGCCAAGATGCTAGTACGTAGGTGCTGGCCTACTGAAGGATACAACCTTCTCTTTCTTCCAGGGACCACGTTTCATAAATTTTCAGACTGGATCCATGAACATCAATCAATCATCAAAATTTTTTGCATCAAACAATCTCCTTTTCACCGATTAGCACTGAATCAAGTAGACACATCTCTGACAGCTATACCTAAATCACAGTAACAGTAACTACACACAAAATTCTAAACCTAGAACACTGCAGTAATAAACAGAAGCAACTAGATCACAACTCAAAAGATATACGCTACTTTAATAACCTGAAACCTGTGTGCATACGCTTATTTGTTTGGAACAACCTGTGTATACGCTGTTTTAATTCATTGTACCAGCGTGTATACGCGCCTTCGCTTCACTGAACCTGCGTACAGATCTATAAAGGATAATTCGCTCTTTCAGATATTCAAACACTAATTAACCCAGATTATCAGATTTATAGATTAAGCAAGCGCCGCATATAATAGATCAAAATCATACAAAGATACTATCATTCAAGCTTAAAGATTATGACCCATCAATAGAACTTATCCTTCTCTTTGCGCTAAGGTTCCTCCTTCATTCAGATCCAAGTCTGCACCATAACCTTAATCACCAATATTTTAGATCTAGCACATTATCAGATATTCAATAATTCAGATGATCCTTTGCCAAAAGATCTCCTTCCTCTTTTATAGTCTTACGCCTTTCACAATACCACGGTCCAAAACCATAATAAATCAATACCATGGATCCAATACTTGGGATCAACACATCTGACGAGACACCATGGTCCAAAACCATAGGTTCAAATACCAAGGACTAACTACCACGGTCCAAAAGTAAGTTCTCCAACATATACGTGCTTTGTGAACGTCCAACCCGCGTGTATATGCATCTTAGCCAAAGTGAACCTGCGTGTATGCCTTTTTCTTCTTTCTGAGTTCCTGAACTGTGATCTGTCACCAAATTGAGTTGCCATCAAGGACAACACCAGTGCCATAGCACCAAACCTGTGCCATAATACCAACAATCTCCCCCTTTGGACTTGATGGCAACCCCAAGATCCTCAAAGTCATTCTCCCCCTTTGTCATCAAGGGCAAAGGGTTGTGCTCCCCCTGAGTATATGCTGAAATCTCTGTTCTGTGGTGCTAACCAAGCTCCCCCTGACTTGTAAGCAAGATCTACAAAAAGATGTTCTTCAAGAAGAACCATGACTTATACATCACAAAAGACCTTCCTATCACCAACAAACTTAATACATACATCCATCACCCAACCAAGTGGGGATACATCAGAAATTTACATATGACAACCAAATACATTACATCTTCATCCCAGGCATAGTGGGGAAACCAAAATAGGCCATTACTTGACCTTGACACCATAAAAGAGATACATGACATAGAGATGAAATATCTAGAGCAAGACTTATGAAAGTCACCAATAATTGATAACAACAGCATCTGTCAATCACCATTCAGATCAGCAACCATGATTTCCTTCTGTTCTCCCTCTGCAATTTTTCCACCTGAAACCAACAACAGCTGTGAACAAGAACCAAAAGCTTCTAAGATAATGCCAATAATACATCATTAGAAGTTTATCTGCTCCCCCTGAACCTGTGCCAGATGGTCTCTGTCAGACCCAAATCATACTAACTTCAACCAGAGCCTGTCCCTACAGATATCCATCAAACCTCCATATACGCAACTGTCTCTGCATAAACCGACGTATGTACGCAGATCCACCTCAGTAAACTCGCGTACACCACTTTTCTCTGAAATAGACAAGTTTAACAGCAAGATGATGCATCAACTACTCCCAACTTCTATCTGAGGTATTCAAAAGTGTCCCTAGGCAGTGGCTTGGTGAGTATATCAGCAACTTGCTCCTTAGAGGGAACATACTCTAATTTGACCTTTTGCTCCAACACTTGTTCCCGGAGAAAGTGATACTTGATCGGTATGTGCTTGGTCTTTGAATGCATGACTGGGTTCTTTGAAGTGTTGACTGCACTTGTATTATCACATAAGATGGAGATATGTGGTGTACAAGTGATATGAAAATCCTGCAAGGTTTGCATCATCCAAAGGAGTTGAGTGTAGCAAGATGCAACTGCCACATATTCCGCTTCAACTGTAGATAAAGTAATCGAACTCTGTTTCTTGCTGAACCAAGATAATAATTTGGAACCCATAAATAATGCACCACCACTTGTGCTCTTTCTATCATCCACGCTTCCAGCCCAATCTGCATCTGTATAAGCATGAAGAGTGAGATCTGTATCTCTAGGATACCATAAGCCATAGTTTTGAGTTCCTTGAAGATACTTGAAA
>APFE030400204.1:39810-76320 GCA_000404065.3 Pinus taeda | reverse complement strand
GAGCTGGACGGGGGAGCATTTGAGGGAACCTCTGGCTCCTTCCCGGTGGACGACGGATACTCCTTAGCTCGAGTTGTTACATGAATAGGAATAGTTCCAGCCATGAAGACCTGGGAATCGAAGGGAGAAGATGAAGAAGGATCAACCACCATCTGGGTTTCCTGAGAGGGAAAGGGTTCTTTCAGAACCGCAGGGACCCCAGGAGCACCTTTCAACAAATGACTAACTTCGGACCGCCTAGGGCAGTCCTTAGTGTAGTGATCTTCCTCACAAATGAGGCAATGATACTTAGGTTTGCGTTTATCTCCTTCCTCGGTAGGAGGTTTAGAGGATTCCTACTTGGGTTGATCGGACTTATTTTTCCATTTCCCCTTTTCCTTTTTCTTTCCTTTCGAGGTCTTGCTTGCCGTGGTGGACTGGACGGCATTGACCTCGGAAGTGTTACCGGAAATTACAACACCCTGGGAAGTGTTTTCGTGGGATGCACTTGACTTTTGCTTCCCAGAGTTCGATGATTTTTTAGAGGCCTGGTTTAAAGAGCCAATGACTCCATCGACAGATGGCTTGGGTGGAGCCTTGGATGTACCGGGCCTAGGGGCGTCTGGCAAATAATCATACAAAGTACCAGACTGAGAGTAAACTAAGTCTACGTACTGAGCGGGCGTGATCGCTTGCTCTTCAGTTACGCAAGCTCCCATAGCAATGTCCCGCGCAATCTTGGGGAAAAAGGAATTCATAAACCAGTCGGTGAGGAGGAGATCATGGATCCAGAACTTGATTAACCTACGACGCCTTCTCCATTCGTGAATATCATTGGAGATATGCGTAGCAGTATCCTGCTTAAGAGACGTGAGGACGTGAGTCCCTGTCTCGTACCGAATGGGTAGCTGAAAGTGATTCAAAAATGCCATAGCCAACGAATTGAAATCATGAAATGACGCACGGGCCAATTCAATATACCATTTAGCTGCCGACCCAGTGAGGGTCCTCTGAAAGAGGCGAAGCTGGATCGAGTCATCGAGCCATGAATTTGACGAACACCATAAATGATACGTCATCACATGAGCCTGAGGGTCCTCTCCGGCCTTCCCATCAAATTTGGGACAGTCACTAGGTATCTTAGTCGGAACTGGTGGCCATTGTGGATCGTGTAGAATGGGATCATTCGTTAACTTCGACACATCAGGCAGTTCCAACGTCGCTAAAAATGGTAGCTGCGGATTAAAAGACATTTGTGCTGGATACGAGGTAGAACCAGAATTCCATCCAGTTCCTGGTTTCCCCCATTGTCCTTGTCCCGATGGACCTGGTCCGTAAGGGCCTTGTCCAGAAGGATTTTGTCCATAAGGGTTATTCCCAGAACCGGGTTGCTGATTTTGCCCCCTAGCACCCCATTGGTTACCCTATTGGCCAGCAGGTTGTTGATAATTCGGATAAGGATTACCCTGCGGCTGTTGGTAATTCTGATATGGGGTATATTGATTTTTCCCCTGGGGTTGCTGGTATCCGTACTGAGCCTGGGAACCAGGTGGCATTTGATGACCAGATTGGGATTGATACCCACCTGAATGCTGGGGTTGGGATTTGTACCCACCCGAATAAGGAGGCTGGGCGTGATACCCACCTAAATAAGGAGGCTGGGATTGATACCCACCTGAATAAGGAGGCTGGGATTGATACCCGCCCGAATACGGAGGCTGGGATTGATACCCGCCTGAGTATGGAGGTTGGGATTGGTACCCGCCCGAGTAAGGAGGTTGGGATTGGTACCCACCTGAATACGGAGGCTGGGATTGATACCCACTTGAATACGGATGCTGGGATTGGTACCCACCTGAAAGAGGAGGTCGGGATTGGTACCTGCCTGCATGCTGAGCCGTCTGGCCAGAAGGTTGTCCTGGTCGGATCTGAGACGGCCCTGTTCGCCCAGAAGGTCAAGCTTGCTGAGTGACGGGTTGCCCTTGCGCAACCGAGGATTGTCCTTGTTGACCAGAGTGTTGCTGAGTGGTAGGCCGGCCTTGCTGCACGTAAGGCTGGCCCCCTTGCCCAGAAGGGTTGCCTTGCTGGTTTACAGGTTGACCTTACTGCCCATAAGGTTGTCCCTGGTTCCTATAAGGTTTCCCCGAAGGGTAGCCTTGCTGGGTACCTGGTTGACCTTGTTGGGCGTTGGGTTGTCCCGGGATTCCAGAAGGTTGCCCAATATATGTAAAAGCCAGACCACTAGAGACCAAAGGTTGTCCCTGATTGGGTTGTCCTTGTGGGCCTCTCTGTTGACCTGGGTAATTTTGACCAGCATACTGCTACCCATGATTAGGTTGCGAGTAGGGCTGTTGACCCTGGTAGGGTGGTCCTTCCTGTCCTTGTCCCGGATGGTACTGGCTGCCACCATAGCCGGGGGTACCCCAAGCCACGTTCAATGGAACGGAAATCTCATCATAAGGTATTTCAGGCAAGGAGGTAAACAAGTAATGATTCTCAGGATCATAATACGGGCCTTGCTCATCTGGGTTCTGGACATTACGCAAGTATTGAAAATATGCCTCCTCTGCCGTCATATGATCGGAAGAAGGAGGAGCACCACTTGCGGGGTGCACAACTCTAGAAGCAGGTGACGGTTGACCACTTTACGTTGGACCTCGAGATGGGCCCGCGGCAGAAGTGACAGCTGATGACGCTGTGACTGTACTAACAACTGGAGTTGACGCTGCAACACAAACGGTCGGGTTGGAGGGGACTGTTGTAACAGCAGTATGGTGGACTTGGGAAACAAACGGTCCTGTGGTAGGGACGATGTTTTGATCCCAAACAGAAGAGGAAGCTGCAGATTTCATAGCATCCCTCAAAGATCTGTAGCACGCCGGCACCGTGACACCCAAAGACGTAACGGTGTAGGGCGTAGAGATGATGGGGGATGTCACCGGAATGGGAGTATCTATACTCGACATGACGGACGGGCCACTCGACACAGGAGAAGTGTCGCCCATATCAGAAGAAGCCATTGGAGATGGGACACCGACAGGAGTGGCAGGAAAATCCTCGTCAGAGGGCTCCCAAATAGGGTTGTAAAAGAACTCGTAGAAATCGTCCTCTGGAGCTCGAGATTCAATGGTTGGATGCTCGGAACAATGGGAAGAGCGTCACAGACCGGAGTTTCAGGGGCAACAGAAGATGGAGACCCTTCCTCACTTGGGACAGAAGACGGAGTTGATGGGTCCGCCAGGATGATCAAACAACGACCCTAGGCAAGCTAACGATAAAAACCTACTCAAAACTAAACGCACACAAGATCTAACCAAGTAATATTATCGTGGCCAAATAAATTCTAAGACACGGGAACTGAACTTGACCTTTTCATGTTTCGAGAGTCGAGAAAAGGACGAAAATATTACTCTATCTCCTTCGAATGTTTAATGAGCACGAAGTGACAAGACGCTCACTTACGCCTTTTCTTTTAGGGAGTCCGAAAAGGATCAAAAGTGACTGCTCTGGAGATTCTAAGCAAAAGGTTTACCAAGCAATCCGTAAAACTGCTTATACACCTTGGCAATCGTATGAGAACCAAGGACTTTCCGTATTGCAGTCAATCTTCCCGAATGTTGTGTTCGGTGCGTTACGGTTCACAAGGCGGCAGAATCGGCTTCCTATGGATAAAGGATGCAAGCCTAATGGAGTCTCCCCATATATTCGCGACGGTACGTGGGAGCCCAATCCGTGCTGGCACCTATCGTTTCACCATGGAGGAATCACCCAACCACTCAACGGTAAGCTACCAGGTTTAAAGACGTCGGAACACGTCTCTAGCCTAGACCTCTAGATATTTGCGTTAAGTTCCAATGAGTTTTTAGATAAATTTGGTTTATTTTACGGTTGATCTTGAATTAAGTTTTGGTTTCAGGTCCTACTGTATGATCTCTCAAAAATACTTAAATGCAACTACATGCCAAAGAACATCATTTTGTTCGATCAATTCTAACTATGCGAAGGTTACGAATCTTTCAATCAAACAAAACGAACTCAAGCAATCACACAACCTAATCCAACTAACAGCAAGTAAATGAAACTTTTCTTTTGAAAGCACAAAACAACGAAATGTCCTTTTCCTTTCAACTATTAAATGCAAAAGACACTAGTTTGTTTTTCTTTTCAATGGCATAAAAGTGCTTTTAAAATGAATTAGAGAGATAGCAACACTAAGTGAAAGAACTAGAATCACTCAATGCAAACACAAGACAATTCCCAAGTCACTAAAAACCAGTTTCCCAAATCAAAGGAAAACAAGGGCTTATGAGCTATGTAATCTAAGCTCAACAAGACGACAAGGAATTCAAAGGAGGAAGGCAAATCACTTGGAACACAATCAAACACTTTCAACAATCATCACATGAATGTGAAAACAAATCTGAAGTTGGTTGGTCAACCAAGAACACAAGATCCCAAACGGGAGGCTTGACACACACGGCCACTAGATGCCCTAGGGTTTGAGTGTGAAATAAATGGAGAAAAGTGAACACTCGGGGGATAAGAGTTCAATACCAGACAAGCAATGATTCAACACACTTCGGAAATCGTAAAAGTTAAGACAAAATGTGAACCAAGCAACGAAAGTGAAAAGGAAGGCTTTGCAAAAACCGAAAACAAGCAACAAACGAACCCTCGCGGAACAAGGTTTCGCAAGCAAGCGTGTCACAGCTTAGACAAAATAAAACAAGTCACAAAGCAAGTGAAAAGAGCAAGGGATACCCAAACCAAGAGGTTCAGGAAGCAAATTTGGACAAAAAAAGAATTTTACAGGGTCAGCGCGGGTGACCCCTCAGCAACAAAGCGATGACAAGACAACGCCTGTAGCAACTTTGTGCTGTCAGCGCGGAAGGACAAGGATAAAGGGCGTTGGCCTGAAAACAAGGTCAGCGCAACTGTTAAATGTATAAGCACGATGACAGGAAAAGCAAAGAAACAGATGTGCAGTGTCAGCGCAACTGTTCTGAAATAAAATGCGTTGAGGCTAAAAAACAAGCAAAAACGAACCAAAAATCCCCAAACCAAGGTAACAGGCTTTTAAGACAATTAAAGAAGTTCCCAAGATGAACCGAGAAACCAACAACAGCAAACTAATCCCCAATCCTTGACAAGATAGCAATAATCAAATCCAAAAACAAGGATGAACCACAAAGAGACAAGCAAGCTCCCCAGCGGAGTCGCCAAATTGTTGGAGAGGTAAATCCCCTCTACGGATAGAGGCGATCCCTACTAGCCCAAAAGGGGTCTAGCAACAATCAATCAATGCTACTTTGCAAGTTCCTAGTTGCAATTAACAAGTGGGTAAAGAACACCTACTTGGATTCCAGCGCTATCTTTGATGAAGAGATGGTCCTCTCGCTCCTTTGCTCCAGCCGATCACAATCCTCCACTATCCTCGTGGGCGGACACATGCACAAGCAAAGAGAAGACAAACACAAGCGTAAAATCTACTAAAAACAACTATACATCAGTCAGAAAGGATGTAATTCACATTAATCATTCATAAGACAAATGAGAATGGAACCATAACAGTAGTCATCTATCTTTTATTAATCAGAAGTAGAGTAAGGTACAACCAAAGTTCTGACGCTGAGTCCTTCTCTAGAGGGTCCAGCCAGCATGTCTCATCAGCATTCACCTTTGAAGGTAGATCTCCCAAGTCAAAGAGGTCTCTCTCTCACACAAGGCAACAAACTCATAACCTTCCTCAAGCTCTAAAGCAATCCTCACACACAACACACCAAATGCCTACAAAGAGTAGCACTAATGCACTATGAATTCCTTTATGTCAAAGTCTATATGTTCCAAAAACTAGCTGCTCATGGCAATGGTGGAGGCTTATATAGGAGAAGGATTCTCCATGAATAGTTAAAGGATGAGCTTTCCCCCAAGAAAAGTGGGTGACCAGGCGAACAGACATGCCAGAGAAAGGATGGCGACCTTTACAAAGCTAACAGCCAAGTTTGGAGTCATCTGGAAGGCTGGCTATTAGAACAAACTCGCCTAAACAGGATCAGCGCAGGTGAAAAACTGGGATGGCGCGCTGGCATCGCAACTCAATCACAGAAGAGGTCTGGTCAGCGCGAACTGATACAAGCGGAGGGCGCGCTGTTTATGAAATTCGACCAGCGCGGAAAACCCGTGTGCTTCCGCGCTGGCAGCGCACCAGTTATACTGTCATCCGCCAGTCAGCGCGGTTATTTTAATAACAGTCGCGATGATCCAATAAACTTAGGCAAAGATGGTTTTTAGCCATTTCAGAGAGCATGAGCATGGTGGATATGATTTTATGACACAGTAGGGAGACTGACAAGGTGACAGTGACATTTTACTATGTAACAATACGCACCCTAGTGAAGTGCATGAGTAACCTGATGTGATAGGCATAAAGGCGAGAAAACCTCCCCTCACAACTAAAGTATTTCATGATCAATCTCATGAGCGGAGCATAATCATCTCTTAGAAATCTGAATGGGAAAACTCTCATGAGCTGACTCAAACAACTGGCTTTTATGTAAGGCTCATAAATTTCCCTCTCCACCTTCATCTTCTTGTGCCACTGTTCTCCAACATTCGGTATTCCTGTTGCCACTGATATGGTTTCGGGTGTCAATGTGAAAGTGACCCCTGCCAAGATAGATTGTCCTCCATGTAGGTGAAGTGCAGAGAGGCGGGCCAACTCATGATGAATTCTGACATTTTCCACCCTCTGACAAAATTCGAACATGCCAAGTGCTAGAAACAAGACATAGCGAGAGGGCATGCCTGCAACTCTGTGAGGGTGTTTGGTTCATCCCTGACATGTTTGCCACTCCTAGGTCTTTGGGGAGCCTGTTCTCTTGAAGCTGTATCATTGTGGGTTTCCCCCTCATAATCTAATGAAGTTTCTGATGCCATTACTACTGTTTGTACCCTGAATTTCTTTGCTGCCCTCTGAATCCACTGAACTGATAGATGGTCTGCAAATCTGCCACCAAGGGGACAAAAAAATAGGGAGTATTAGGAGGGGAATGATGAAATAGGGATAGGGGTTTAGAGGGGAAATTTATCAGGGATTTTGGAGTATTTGGGGTGTGGTTTTGGTGGGGTAGGGTTAAGGCACTCTTGAGCTATATGAGTAAGGGGACAAAGGGATAGGATTGCACTGTAGCTAGGGTAACCATTAGGGGAAAATTCTCCCTAGGAATTAGCTGATAGAGGTAGGGTAGGAGCATGATTGATAATTAAGTTACTGTAGCAAAACCCTAGCTATTTGCCATTCTTTGCGTCATTTTGTGTTTGCTTGATAGAAGTTTTTCGTTGATGTCATGGCCACCAAGATATATTTTTGCTTGAATTTAAGGATCAACGATGAGATGGTTTATGGGCAATTTTGCAATGTTGAGAGCCAATTTACAAAAAATTGAGAGATTTGGTGCCTTTTTTAGGCTCACAGGCCTGTGCGCCGCGCGCATTGCCCAGTGTGCCGCGCGCCAGGTATGAGCCGCGCCAGTGTGAAGATAACACTGTGGCCGGGCTCCCAATGCGCCGCGCGCCCTGAGTGCACAGCGCCACATTGTGTGTGCGCAACACGCAGTCAAATGAAACAATTTGCTTGGAAAACAGGGGATGGGTCTTAGTGGAGGTTTCTAAGGGGTTTTCTTAGTAGATGTGGGGGATATGGAAGTGAAGACGATGAGGAGTGAGATGAAGAGGAGAGGGGAAACAAAACCTTGGTGGATTCTTCAAATTTACAAACCCCCATTATCACTTTTGCTTTGAGGATGATTGGCATGGAGGGAAAATATGTTTTGGATCTCACTTGACATCTTAGAAACAGCTAAACATTGACCAAGTTGATTGGAGGAGAGGTGTCAAAGGCCTACCTCGTGATTTGATAGCTTTCACAAATATTTGAAACGGTTTTGGATTGTTTTTGAGCTGCTGGACTGTGTGTGTCGCGTGCTCTTCCCAGTGCGCCGCGCGCCTTATATGCATCGCGCCTGTGTATTCGTTCAACAGCGGGCTGGCTGTGTATGCGTCGCGCGTGGTGGGTGCACCGCGATCCTGCCTGTGTGCGTCGCGCTTGCCAAATCACCTCCCAACTCACTCAAACGCTCAGCAATCTCACTCTCCCACCTTCTGCAATGTCTTTCCAAGTCTCCAATGGCACAATGGCTTTGCTTTGGGCCACAATATGTATTTACAGGCTTGAGAGAAACTGGTTTGATTTTTTCCTCTTTAAAACCCACTTTCTAATGTTGAGTTTTGCACCATTTTATTGACTTTTAAAGCACTCTGTTTTTTCCATTTTTTCTTCGAAATTGTGGCTCTCTTGATGAAATTTTTAGCATTCCTTTGCGTTGATTGTGTGACTGGGCCTCTTGCTTTAACATCCATGACTGCATCTGAAAATGTCAACTGTCGATTTCTGGAAAAAAATTTCATAGTTGACCTAGCTTGAATTTTCTTCAAAACAAAGTTTTGAAGAAGAGTCGATGTCTCTTGCGGTGATGATGAAGCTTTCTAGACCATAGCTGTATAAAGTCTCCCCCTGGCCTGCATGGCTTGTTCTAGACATGTTTTTTCACGGACCAATTTGATGGTTTCCTAGAGACAAACATAAAAATTGACTTTGTGCTGTAATATGACCAGACCTTGACTATCATGAATTCCAGTGATTATGGACCAAGACCTGAACCAGCATGGGCCCGACATGAGGGAAACTGACTAGCATGACTTTCTCCGTCAGGTCATGGCATGTCCCTAGTGAAATGCAACTGGAAGAGAGGAGCGAGACACCTAATCATGAAATGCATAACGAGTTTTGATCCCTGACGGAGGACTTGACCAGGGTGACTATAACAGATACTTCAACAAGTATCACTTGTTTCATCTCTTCCATAGTAGATCCTTTGGATTCTCTATTTTCTTCCTGGCCTATTGCAAGTCTGTTTACATCCAATAATTCTCTGCTAACAAGAACTTGACATTTGAACTTGTGGCTTCTTCATAAGCCTTAGAGGCATCAATCATGGCAGTTGGATGTCTTCTAACATCTCACACAATCACCCTTTCCTCTATATGTGCAGGTGATGCATGATCATCCAGGAGATTCTTTCTCCACACCTATACAATCCTTTGTTTTGACTCATCAAATGACATATTGTACACATCCATCACCGAATCATCATTAAGGAGAAAAACCTCTCCTTGTTCACTGGGGATTGGTTCTGATTCTAGAGGTGGCAGAGACTGAGGGGCGACCTCAGATGTTATCAGCATGAAGTTGATATCTTTGTCATGTGACTCCTATTCCAACTCCATATATGTTGCTTCAACCATTAGCTCAATATGCTGATCAAGTTCCCGAACCTCCACCTACTCACCCTCTTCTTCATCTTCTAGTTGCTCTGACTCCTCAACTTGTATAGGTCCATTTTGTTCTGTCATTGGGCCTTTCCTTTCTTCTTGTTCCTATTTCTGCTTCTATTCCCTCTCTCTCCTTCTTAGCTTCTACTCTTCTTTCAACTTCTTCTTTGTTTCCTGCAACTTCCTCTCTGCATCCTCCAACCTTTTCTTCTCTCTCTTCCTCCATTTTACTCTCCTTACGTGTTGTTTCCTCTTCGCCTCTATTTCCAAAGCTACTTTCTCAACGAGAAGATCTTCTCTAAACTTGTATCTTTTCTTAGCCTTTGGGTTCTATGCAATCTTCCTCTTGCCTTTGTCCTACTTCGGTTTGCTGCTCACTACTACTATTGTTGTTTCTTCCTGTGGTGTTGATGCATACAAAGCAACTTTCCATTCTATAGCCATGTTGACCAATTCATTGAGCCTAGAGGAGTTGTAACAGTACCTCCAAGGATCTTCCACTGCCCAATGATATGCCCCGTGGATCCATGGATAATACACCTTCGCACATTGGTTCTTGCATATGCAGTGGGGGTCATACAGATTGAAATCCTTGGTACTGAAGTCAACCTTCTCTAAGTCCTTGGCCTCGACATCCGCATCCTTCAAGATCTGAATCTTGTACAATCCAATCCACAAAGGAAGAGAATTCCATGGTGCCTTCTTTCTCCTATGCAGTCTTGTTGATAACATTGTAGAGATATGATATGTGACCCCTTGTATGACCAACTTATCTATGGAAAACCTTGGTAGCACATGCGGAGTCTTCTCTCCACCAAACATCTTGATGAAGGTTCCACCAGGTGAGGCATACCAATCTGCAATGTTATGTAAGGCCTGCATCGCTTCTTGGGACATACAAGGTGGGTCCTACACAAAGATCATCTTGTCAACCAAGATGATGAAATGGTCAGACAGCCTTGCCATGACTCCTCGGTAACTGTACTCAAAAAGAAACTTGCAATAAACGTTCACATCATTCTCTAATGGTGTCCATGTCCAACCCATCCCAGGAAATTGATGTTGGTCACATATTGCATCAAGTAGGTATGCGGACATATAGAATACCAGTTTCTCTTCCTTAGGTAGATTCTAGGCATTAGTCACACGCACTTTCAGCTGAAGAGACAACATATCTGACCAGTTGAATGGCCTTCCTTCATTTGCCAACTGATCCAACATAGCTTCCCAATCTGTAGAAAGGTCTTCATGCTATCTTGACCATAAAAGCGGTATGCAAAGATGATCAAGAGTTGGTAGGCCTTTTTGAGTGACTTAGTCTTATAGACATGATTTGTCGACGTGAACTTCGATGGCTCTTTCACCCAACACTTCATGATGTCTCTAGTGTTCACAATGATTTTGGATGTATAGAAAAGTGCGTCCATGTGGTTCACCAGCTATGGTAAATGATACATCTTATGATATTTTTTCTTCATGAAGGTAGCAAGTTGTGTTACACTAGCACTACTCAATGTCATCGTCTTGGGATTGGTATGTGAGACAATCCAGTGAATGATGTCCGTTATGAAACCAGCTCACAAAAAGATAAAAATGATAGATGAATGCCTTAGAATTCAGCCTCTTCAAGGGGGAAACCTTCATTACATTACATAAATGAACAATTCTTTGATTATTCAAATGACAAAACCTCCTTTCTATATATAGGAGTCTAAGGGTTCACAATATAACCAAGCCGACCTAACAATAATAATATAAAGGCACAAAAATAACAATAGAGGGATTCTATCGAACACAGTAATAAAAATATGGGGACAATAGGGGCACAACAATATTAATGAGGGATACAACTACAATAGTAATGGAGGCATCACTAGTATTATAGGGACCTAGCATGCCCCTCTCCTTCAAAAAAGTGGTGTCCTCAACACTTGAGTAGTTCTGGATGCTTCTGTATAGAATTATCATCCTCCCATGTGGAATCTTCAGTGGATAAGTTCTTCCACTTGATGAGATACTCCGAAATGGATCGATTTCGTAGCTGTCGAGTTCTTGTTTCTATGACTGCTTCTGGTTCCAATATAATTTTTCCTTCCTCGTCAAATTCTGGCAATATTGTTTGAACTGGGAGCTTGTCGCCTATAACCTTCTTTAAACATGAAACATGGAAAATTGGGTGCACTCAAGAAGCTGCGGGAAGCTACAATTTGTATTCCATAGTACCAATATTTTGCAGCACCTTGTACGGACCATAATACTTTGGTGATAGTTTATTATCCTTCTTAGCTTGCTTGAGGGACATGCATCAGGTAGCTGCTAAGGGAATGCTTCTGCACAATTCCTGGGTCAAGTGGATATGGTTGCCTCTCATGCTCTGCACAGTTTCCCAGTTGAAGACAGGTTGTCATTTGGGTCTATGCAATTATGGAGCCGAATCTCACTGTTGGGTTGAACTGCGCATTTCATGAGAGCAAGGTTAGTTGCCCTCTAGGATTATGTAGATCATCAAGGCAATGCTAGAACTGGATTGTAACCAAGTGAAGAGGTCAGCTTGTGGTTGGACAACAAAGAAATTAAATGAACACAAGTTTTAAATCAAAAGATAAAAATTAAATGAAAGCACAAGTACCTGGTTAGTGTAAGTCAAGTTGTTGGGATTTTAGTAGAGAAGCTCCAAAACAAAGCAAAGGCAAAATTTTAGAGGTTGGTTGTAACTGCTACAACATTAGCGACACACTGGTGGAAATCCAGCTCTCCATATGGATCTTGTCTTGTGTAAAGAGAGTCTAACTCCTACGAAAGTATTGCT
Source organism: Pinus taeda (assembly GCA_000404065.3). Classification (NCBI taxonomy): domain Eukaryota; kingdom Viridiplantae; phylum Streptophyta; class Pinopsida; order Pinales; family Pinaceae; genus Pinus; species Pinus taeda. The sequence continues at coordinate 64,142 of APFE030400204.1, read as the reverse complement.
TGATTCTTTAATCATCATGGCTTCTTCACTAGCTTGAGATAAAGATGTTGTCCCCACCACTCTCTTGATCAATCAACACACATACCAAGCTAAGTCAACTTAGTTTTTTCGATTGGGTATGAGGGGTATATTGATGCACAAGCAATATAGGCTATCAGAGTTTAGTTTCATCTTTGGTGTTGCTCTGCTGCCAGTAGGCCTGGACAGTACCCCGATGGAGTCACTTCAAGAAAATAAGCATTGCTCCACTACCAAAAAGATGGGCAGTACCCCGATGGAGTTACTTGATTCACCTCCCTACACAAGAAGCCTTTCTCTTCTTTCACCTTATTTTATTTTTTTCATTTTTCATTTTTCAAAGAACTGTGCATAGGCACTTATTTATTTCATGAGGCGGAAGAGGGATCCTGACTTACTAAGAGAAGAAGAGGTTGTCCCTTCAGAGAAGGATGTTTATATATACCTATGATATACTTGACTAAGTTGGCAAGGGTTAACTGAATATAGAAACCTGATTAGAGTACGTGGTACTAGTTAAAAGTGCAATCATTGTGACTTCACCAAGACTCACTTTAAAGGAACGTATTTTCCATCAAGGTATCATCGAATGAAAGCACCGCAAGATCTTCATAAAGAGAGGGAATATGCAGAAATCCAAATGTTTATAGTTGTACAAGTACTCTGTATTTCATCCTGCTTGTCTAAAGAGGCCAAACACAGTTTCATGGGAAACTAATCCTACGAGTGCATAACAAGAAAACAAGAAAAGGACAAAAATAAAATGAAAGAAAACACTACTCCAACTTCTAAGCTAAACAGTGCATGGACCTTCTCACGTGAAGTGATATTTCCAATCTAGCCACTGGTGCATTAGTTGGCCCGTGTAAGTGAAGGCATGGTTTATAAGAAATATATTCATGCAAACCAACAAGCAAGAAATATAAAGCAATGAAAACCAACACGCTTGAAGTTTGAATGCATCCACGAAAAATAAAAGAGTAAAATCACATGATAGGCAATCTGTAGATGCATCATGGTGTTGTATCACATTATGCATAGACAACAAGCATGTACACTCTTTCGATCTTGACAGATGAGAAAACATGCAGAAAGAAGAAAACTTTTGTTTCACAACATGACTTGCTACGTATGACTCCTCCAATGCATGTGCGATACAATCGTGTGATTCTAGTGGAGGACGTGAAATCTATAGATCAGATTGATTTTCAATTCAAACAAGAGAGTGATGAGGAGCCTGGGTTTATTCAACATATTTTTTATCAAAAGTGGAACTAACCTCAGGGCTTTGTAAACCTGACATGACCATCAACTCTGGTTGAAGTGCCTCGACAGCTTGAGGGGTTTTCACTTCATCAAAAGATGGATCATCAATGACCAGTGGCTTAGAAAGATTAACAGTAAGTGAATCATAATCGTGAACAAATGGATGAGTAAAAATATCATGACAACCATGGTCAAAACATTTGAGATGTGCATCGACATCCTCTTGATCTAACGAATCGTATAGAGGGGTTGATGAGAAACATAATTTTTCACCATCTGAATTTTCAGAAATGAAAGATGATAGATTGGGTAGATTTGGAAATAAATATTTGTCCTCTCCGCAATCAAATGATAGACTAAAATCATGTGTGTCTTATGAATGCTCAGAAGTATAGGCATCTGAGTATGAGTTTTCACAAGAAAAACAAAAATAACAAAATCACAGAAGATGTTAGGATAAAGCGAATGAGGTGCAGACTGAAGGAGGTCATCCTTCACTATAGGTTCTTCTTTAGATTCCCAAACATACTCATAAAAAATGACAATGCAGGTTGGCTTCTCAACACAACTCCATCGACAACTTGATCCTCATGAACAACACATTTGGAATCCAGAACGGATGAACACAAGACACCGAAATCCGGAGGATCAAAGGAACCAGAGGAGGGAGGTTGAGAAAATAAAATCATGTGACAGCTATCATGGTTGTAGTCAAAATCTGCAGGGATATATAGAAGTGGGAGGATGTGATAGTTCAACAAATTGGTTCACAACTTCTCCCACCTCATCTTGCAGAGCTAGAGTTGTTTGATGAGAAGAGGACAAAGGGTCACTTGTGATAGCAACCTTGCCTGTCTTAGATTTGGAAGCTCTAACAATGAGGTATGATAAGAGGGGTTCGAATGACTCCAACTCATGTGCATGAGAAAAACATGTTGAGTTTGAGATTGTGATGTAAGTCATGAATGATGTCCAAAGATTCAAAACAGACTTTGAGGGCTCAACTTGTCATTTGGTCCTCCTTCTAGCGCCAGAAATGTTGATGGTACTAGACATGCCAACATGTCAAGGGAATATCCCTGGTAATAAGTCCCAACTAGACCTCAAACCGTTTGGAGTAGGAGTCCCAATAGTGGGTGGTAATGTAGTGCCTTCACCATGGTAGCACGCAAAGGTAAGTATGATATCTTTGTTCAGAAGCAATTTTGTGACCATGCAGCAATTCAAGTAAGATGCATGGGGGTTCTAACACATGGAGGGGAAAAGGAAGTGTGTCCCTTAGAAGCCTGTAATAGTACAGAGCCTGAAAGGAACACACGAGCAGAATGAAATCACAAGATGGAAAGCAGAATAGTCCACAAACCATAGTGATGTGTTAATCCAACAATAAGCCTTCAACAAAATTCATACAATTACATACAAAATAGTTCATACAAAAATGCGTAAGTAAAATAACATACATTTCTAAAGCAACTATAATAGTCCAACTACAACAAAAACATATGCATGAAAACGTGTTGGATTAGTTATATTATTAAGGGAAAGTTCCATCCATACTTACACCATTGAAAACCACTAGCCCCAATAGTGGAACATTACAATCAACATTGCCTTCTCCTCCAAATAAGTGTTCTCGCTTACTCTATGGAGAAGCCAAGGCTCATCACGATACTCTCGAAGCCTTCTCTTAACAATGCCTAGCCAAAACCTTGGCTCCCAAAAGACGGTTCTATGAGTTACGAGGTTCTATATATAACAAAGGGTGGGGTGACCCTTGACATTCCCCTTTGACCCTTTAACTACCCTCATGACTCTTCAACTCCTTTACAAATAACTCTTTACATTACATAGTGATTGTTCACATTCCACTAGTGACACTTGGAATTTCACTTACAATATATTTATAAATAATAATACAATTTACACATATACCCATGTGGGAAAAAATAGGCTTGAGTTAGCCTAACAAGACAAACACCATCAGTCGAAAGCTTGGAGAAATACCAGCTCAGCAACATCCTCTTGATGATCTTCGATGATGAACTTATACCAAGCTTGTTACTGTGTTATTGTGTCCCCGCACTGTTTGGTGATGTCTTTCTGGAAACAGACTCTTGCCTCCATGGCTTCTGAGTATATGGTTCTAGAACCTTTCTCCAACTCATCTTGAAGCATGCGCAACATTTTCTTGAGTGTGGCTGGACCACCAATGTACTTCTACATGTTTTATGCACTCAACTACAAGTCATTGTTCGTGGCCTCTCACATCAACTACTCCATGTACCTGTCGACCTCTAGCAAGACTTGGTTCTTCTTAATGGCTTGAGTGAGGGATATAATTGAAGGGATCTTGTGTTTCCTCACTATGACATCCAGACTCTTGAATAATCGTGCATAGGAAGCCTCAATGTTAGTGATGAGAAGAGGGAACTGCTCATATTTCTAAATCAACATCTGAATTGATGCTTTGTCTAGCTCTGCCTGTGGCTTCATTATCTTCTGCAAGTAAAGTGGGGCTCCCTTGTACCTCATTCTCCATTCTTGTACATGTGCAATAGTAGCATGCATGTCTTTGAGAGTTTAGACAATCTTCATACACCACTGCTGAAAACCATATAGATGGACAACTATCTTGTGGACGGTGACAAATTTGTCATACAGTTTCCACATGGTGGTCTCAAGAGTTGATATTTCAGCAAGTGTTTCTTTTCTCATCTCTTCCATAGCATATCCTATGAATTTTTCTATTCTATGTCTGGCCTCCTACAATTCATTAGTCATCTGATCATTCTCTGCTAACAAGAACTTGATAGTTGAACTCGTGGCTTCTGCATAAGCCTTAAAGGCATTGGCCATGGTAGTTGGATGTCTTCTACTATCTGAAACAATCACCCTTTCCTCTATATGTGCAGGTGACATATGATCATCCAGGAAATTCTTTCTCTGCGCCTGTACAATCATTTGTTGTGACTCATCAAATGAAAAATTGTACACATTGATCACCGGATCATCATCAAGGAGAACAACCTCTCCTTGCTCACTCGGGACTAGTTCTGATTTTGGAGGTGGCAGAGACTGAGCGGTGACCTAGGATTTTCTCAGCACAAGGTTGGTATATTGGTCCTATGGCTTCTGTTCAACCTCGATTTTCGTTGCTTCAACCACTTGCTCAATCTGATGACCAAGTTCTCGAACCTGCACCTGCTCACTGTTGGCTGCTTTAACTCCTTAACCTGTATAGGCACAGTTTGTTCTATCATTGCACCTTTACTTTCTTCTTGTTCGTGTTCATGCTTCTCTTCCCTCTCTTTCCTTCTTAGCTCCTATTCTTCTTTTAGTTTCTTCTCTGTTTCTTGCAGCTTCCTCTTTGCATCCTCCAACCTTTTATTCTCTCTCTTCCTCTATTCTACTCTCCTTACACGTTGTTTCCTCTTCACCTCTATTTCTAAAGCTACTTTCTCAATGAGAGGATCTTCTCTAAAATTGTAGCTTTGCTCAGCCTCTGCGTTCGTGGCAATCTTCCTCTTGCCTTTTCCCTACGCCAATTTTCTTCTCACTATTATTGTTGTTGTTGTTGTTGTTACTTCTTGTGGCACTGCTACCAGTTCATTGAGCCTAGAGGAGTTGTAACAGTACCTCTAAGGATCTTCCTCTACCCAATGACATGCCCCATGGATCCATGGATAATACACCTTTGCATAGTGGTTCTTGCATATGCAGTGAGGATTGAAATCCTTGGTGCCAAACTCAAACTTCACTAAATTCTTGGCCTCACCATCCACATCCTTCAAGCTCTGGATCTCGTACAATATAATCCACAAAGGAAAAGCAAGCCATGGTGCCTTCTTCCTCCTGTGTAGACCTATTGATAACCTTGTGGATATGTGATATGCAACCTCTAGCATGACCAACTTATATGTGGCAATCCTTGGTAGCACATGCAGAGTCTTATCTCCGCCAAACATCCTGATGAAGGTGTCATTGGGTGAGGCATACTAATCTACAATTTTAAGTAATGCCTCCATCACTTCTTGGGACATGCAAGGTTGATCGTGCTCAAATATCATCTTGTAAACAAAGATGATGAAATGGTCAAATATCCTTTCCATGACTCCTCGATAACTATACTCAGAAAGAAACTTGCAATAAATATTCACAACATTCTCTGATGGTATCCATGTCCAACCCATGCCAAGAAACTAATGTTGGGCACAAATTGCATCAAGCAGGTATGTGGACATATAGAATCTCGCTTCCTCATCCTTAGGTGGATTATGGGCATTAGTTACATGCACTTTCATCTAAAGATCCAACATATCCAACCAGTTGAATGTACTTCCTTAATTTTCCAACTGATCTAACACAACCACCCAATTCTGCATAGAGGTCTTCATGCTCTCTTAACCATACAAGTGGAATGCAAAGATGATCAGAGTTGGCAGGCCTTTCTAAGTGACTTAATCTTGTAGACCTGATTGGGTGTCGACCTTAACTTCGATGGCTCTTTTAACCTTTGCTTCATGACGTCTCTAGTGTTCACATTGTTGTTGGGGGTTTGAAAATTACATCCATGTGGTCCACCAATTGTTGTAATTGATACATCTAATGATATTTTTCCATCCTAAAGGTAGAAATTTTTCTTCCACTGGTACTTCTCAATGTCATCGTCTCGGGATCGATATGTGAGACAATCCAGTGAATGATGTCTACACATGGGAAGGTGGGGTACCTACATGCAACCTCATAAAAGCCTGACTTGTGGATGTTGACATACAATTGTTGATATTCTAGATATTCCTTGAAGTTGCCTCCAAATATGTCCTTAATTTCCTGCCATTTTATCTTCATGTCCTTCTCTATGAACAATTGTGTGTCTGCATAGACTGACAAGTTCATTGACACCTGTTCAACTACATCTCCATTGCTTCTCTCTACAATATCCTTTTATCCAACTTACTTGGAAGCCATGCTACCTATATTGTTGAAGAGATGCTCAACAACCAATGTACCTAGAAACAGAGAGGACACTCATGGCATGCAAATGTTAGCTTGAAATTTAAATCACTTCAAGACAGGCCATGCAACAAGCTAGGCAATTGTAGGGAAATATTCTGTATTATGGCTCTCAGAGGTGAGGAACTGTCAGCTATATTTGCACATTGCATAGTCCCGACTGTCAGTGGGAGGTGATGATGACTGGAACTGCACAATGCGCAGTCCAGTGTGACTTACTGATGAATAGAACTACGTAATACACAATTTAGTTTGGCTTTGATGTTGGTTGGGACTACGATTGCGCAATCCCAGTGGCCAAGACTCTAAGACTAGCTCCTAGAACTGCATAGTGTGAATTTGGGGCCATTCACTAACAGCCTCTAGACAATTCCTGCAGCCAAGGCATGGCCTTGAGATCCATAGTGCATGTCGGGAAGAGCTATATCTAGGCCAAGGCAGCTTAGATCTACCCAAGGGCAACATGAAAATAAGCATATCAAAATGTGTGAGTGATGGTTGGTGCAGATCTTAGTGAATGATGATGCATGTAATCAAAACAAGTGTAGGAATCAATTGAAATGAAGAACAACAAAGGTTGGGGGGAGAATCACCGCAATGGCGACTGTTAGTGCAAAAACTAAATTATACATGCGACAAATAGGAAAGGCAGTGAAAAACTTAAAACAAAACTTCTACAAGCTAAAAAAAATCAAAACACAAACATTTTTTCAATAAAATGGGTAAAATAATACTCCCACAATACAAGGAAACAAAAGCAATAGAAAAAACAGCAAAAGACTAGAAAATCAAGACTTACCCGAAAAAGTTACGATGACTGTTCCAAAGGTTCCTAGATCTCCTCGGGAATGCCAGAGCTCTAAGATTTAATGTGAAAATGAGCTCTGGCAGCATCTATTAAATAGATTTGATCGATTTTGGGTTTATGACAGGAAGGACAAAAATCTAGGAAAAGCGACACATGGTGGCAATTTCTCAAAATAGCTCAAGTGTAACTCCGACTACTAAAAATAAATCCTTATTTTTCTAGGGATTGTTTTTCACTTTCTTTTTTTTCGGAAAGGTTGTCATGCATGCACGAAGAAATTTCATCATTCTGGGAAGACCTGGGCAACTCACTGACACATGCATTGGGCAGACACTAAGGGAATGCTTCTGCGTAATTCCTGGGCTAAGTTGATTTGGCTACCTCTCATGCTCTGCATAGTTTTCCAACTAAAGACAGGCTTCTAGCTGGGACTGTGCAATTCTAGAGTCGAAGCTCACTGTTGGGTTGAACTGCACATTTCTTGAGAGCAAGGTTAGTTGTCATATAAGATTGTGCAGGTCATCAAGGTAGTGTTAGAATCGGATTGCAACCAAGTGAAGAGGTCAGCTTGTGGTTGGATAGTAAAGCAAGTAAGTGAACATAAGCTGTAAAGAAAAAGATAAAACTTAAATGAAAGCATAGGTACCTAGTTAGTTGAAGACAAGCTATTGGGAGTTTAGTAAGGGGGCTCCAAAATGAAGCTAACAAAAAATTTTGGAGGGTGGTTGTAGCTACTACAACATATTAATTATGCATTTATTCACAAATTCATACAATCCCCACCTAAAATCTAGCTATAATCCACAAAATTATGTTTGAAAATTTGGACACATTTTCAAATATCACTTTCAAATCAAAGACATTTCTTTGAGGATTCTTACAAATTCCCTAATATATATGCACTAATTAATTCCCTAAACACGAAGCTTGTGAAATTATGTTTGACTGAGTGAAGTTGAGTCTCGAGAAGTTCACGGGTAAACTTTCCTTTATCATGTCCCTCAAATCACGGAGCTAGTAAAATTTGTGTCTTCTCTTGCATGTTGATTCCTAGGGACTTTGTTGTCACTTGAATTTTTTTTCCATCTACTCTTGATAATAAAACAAAAAAATGTATCTATAATTATAATATGTTTATTTATAAGTATTTAAAATTTTGACAACTTTTCCAAGTAAATTTTGACAACATTGGAATTCCTTGCCTTAGCATTGTTCTCGAACCAAGAAGCTAGTTCAAATTTTAACTTCTCCCACACATTGACTCCTAGGAAATCTCTCATCACCTGAATTGTGTTTTCCATCTAGTCTTGATAGAAACATGATAAAGTGCTTATAATCATGCTCACTTCGTGAATATGAATTAAAGGTTGGACAACATTTCCAAGAAAACTCAAGGCATGGTTTATTTTGTAGTTATGACATGTAATATTTGGTCTTATTTTTAATGGTGCAAGATTATTGAAATACGCCCATTTATTGTAATCCATCTCATATTGGCAATGAAATTGTGCATATTTATGAAACTAGACAAAATTAATGCAACTAATGTCAAGGACAAATCTCCTGGAAAATTTGAAAATTGTTTTGCCATTGAAAAATGGGACCAGAATTAGTTTCACGTTGGCCCATAGTTTTGTTTTTAGAGCCTAGAAATTTGCCAAACTTTTCATTATCCAACTCTATTGCATAGAATTACAATGACAAGATTTGAGGTCAAGTTATTATTTTCAATGCTTAACAACCTTGTCTACTGAACAAAGGGAAAAGAGTGTCACAATTATTTCCAATGGGTTTGTATGAGAGTTCACATGAAATCTCCAAGTTTGAGGTTCCTTAGTCATCTTCATAGAAAAATAAATCATCATTACAAAATTAGATTGATTTCACACAAATTGGCACCAATATTCTTAAATGAAATTGCAAGTTTCACTTCCCTTGAATTATGAAGTCAACATGAGTTCCATCTTCTCCTATCATTTGGTTCCCAAGAATACTACCAACATTCATAATTGTGTAATTGATTTCCTATTTGCAAGGATATATTGAATGGTTTATAGCCTAGTCAATATTGTCAAAAATTCATGTTATCAAAGAATTTGGAATCTTTTGTGATCCACATGCCCATTCAATATTGATGGCATTCAAGAAATAGAGTCAAAGGAAGGCATTGAAAAATATGTTGATAAGTAGATACTAGCTAAAATATTAAGAGGAACCAGAGGAAACTTGTTGTTTATTTCCTTTTCTTCATTCAAATTTAAGGATGAATTTGACGTTAAAGAAGAAGACAAATAAGAAATTATACAAAAATATTTTAACAAACCTAATCAAGAAGGAGGAGTCTTATCTTTAATTTTTGAGAAATTGGTTTGTTTTTATACATTTCATGATTTCATTGCACTTTGTTTAGAGTCTACATTAGCCACTACCTCTAATGTTTTACATTAAATTAGGCTATTATTTTTAGACTATGAGTATATGCTTCATTGTCATATGATATTAAATTTTTCATCTTAACAAATTATATACACAAATTTTATAATAGTTGTCTTTAAAAGTGAGCACTTCCCATATTTTCAATATTGCTAATTGTAATCTTGAAAATAGATTGCAAGTATTTAACTATTTATTCATAATCTAAATATTTTTTATTGAGTGAAACTTCATTTTTATTATATTCATATTCTTGAAAATGTGTTTATATTGATTGCATCAATCTCAATATCAAATGCTTCCTGCAAAGTATGAATTTAACACTAACACAATCCTCAAAATTTGAAAAACATCTAGTTCTACTCTATGACTTTTCTTGGACAATTTTGAACTTCAAATTGATTCAAACTAGGCTTTTCCAATCACAATCCACAAGGATTTGTTATATTTTTCAACTCCTATTTTTTTCACTTCAAATTATCTACATTATCAAATTAGTAATGCCAACATCATGGTAAAAAATTAAGTATGGGGGTTTACACAGTGCATTATGTTAGATATCATTTTGGGATTCAACTGCGTTAAGTAAGTCATTCACGTATGACCATTTCCATGAGAGGTAGTCATAACTGACTAATTTCTCATGATTTTTGAATAGTTCACTTAGCACTCATTGCATCGGGTGATGCTCAGAGGGGTGAAGAAGTGGGATTGAAACTAGTGAAATGAATCACATAGCGTCAATCATCACTTACGAGGCTTGCACCCGGTAACCATGAATTCCTGGGAGGTCACCCATCCCAGATCGCCTCTGTATCAAGCACGCTTAACTGTGGAGTTTTCCCCACAGTCAAGCCCACTTAGCTTGCTACCCCATTTGCAAAACCTTAGCCAGTATTGTGCCTCATGAACCATTCAAGTAGAGATCCCTTCACACTTTTTGAATTTAAGTATGGGGGTTTATATAGTGCATTATGTTAGATATCATTTTGGGATTCAACTGTGTTAAGTAATTCATTCACGTATGACTATTTCCATGAGAGGTAGTTGTAACTAACTAATTTCTCATGTTTTTTGAATAGTTCACTTAGCACTCATTGCATCGGGTGATGCTCACAGGGGTGAAGAAGTGGGATTGAAACTAGTGAAATGAATCACATAGCATCAATCATCACTTCCGGGGCTTGCACCCGGTAACCAGGACTTCCTGGGAGGTCACTCATCCCAGATCGCCTCTGGCTCAAGCACGCTTAACTGTGGATTTTTTCCCATAATCAAGCCCACTTAGCTTGCTACCCCATTTGCAAAACCTTAGCAAGTATTGTGCCTCATGAACCATTCAAGTAGAGATCCCTTCACTCTTTTTGAATTTAAGTATGGGGGTTTACGTAGTGCATTATGTTAGATATCATTTTGGGATTCAACTGCGTTAAGTAAGTCATTCATGTATGACCATTTCCATGAGAGGTAGTCGTAACTGACTAATTTCTCATGGTTTTTGAATAGTTCACTTAGCACTCATTGCATCGGGTGATGCTCATAGGTGTGAAGAAGTGGGATTGAAACTAGTGAAATGAATCACATAGCGTCAATCATCACTTCCGGGGCTTGCACCCAGTAACCAGGACTTCTTGGGAGGTCACCCATCCCAGATCGCCTCTGGCTCAAGCGCGCTTAACTGTGGAGTTTTCCCCACAATCAAGCCCACTTAGCTTGCTACCCCATTTGCAAAACCTTAGCAAGTATTGTGCCTCATGAACCATTCAAGTAGAGATCCGTTCACTCTTTTTGAATTTAAATATGGGGGTTTACCCAGTGAATTATGTTAGATATCATTTCAGGATTCAACTGCGTTAAGTAAGTCATTCACGTATGACCATTTCCATGAGAGGTAGTTATAACTAACTAATTTCTCATGATTTTTGAATATTTCACTTAGCACTCATTGCACCGAGTGAAGCTCATAGGGGTGAAGAAGTGGGATTGAAACTAGTGAAATGAATCACATAGTGTCAACCATCACTTCCGAGGCTTGCACCCGATAACCAAGACTTCCCGGGAGGTCACCCATCCTAGATTTCATCTGGCTCAAACGCGCTTAAATGTGGATTTTTCCCCACAATCAATCCCACTTAGCTTGCTACCCCATTTGCAAAACCTTAGCAAGTATTGTGCCTCATGAACCATTCAAGTAGAGATCCATTCACTCTTTTTGAATTTAAGTATGGGGTTTTACGCAGTGCATTATGTTAGATACCATTTTTGGATTCAACTGCGTTAAGTAAGTCATTCACGTATGACCATTTCCATGAGAGGTATTCATAACTGACTAATTTCTCATGATTTTTGAATAGTTCACTTAGCACTCATTGCATCGGGTGATGCTCATAGGGGTGAAGAAGTGGGATTGAATCTAGTGAAGTGAATCACATAGCGTCAACCATCACTTCTGGGGCTTGCACCCGATAACCAGGACTTCCCGAGAGGTCACCCATCCTAGATCACCTCTGGCTCAAGCGCGCTTAACTGTGGAGTTTTCCCCACAATTAAGCCCACTTAGCTTGCTACCCCATTTGCAAAACCTTAGCAAGGTATTGTGCCTCATGGTAAAAATTATTTTCAACCATGTGATTGGACATAAATACCTATTGATGCTAAATGTGTATTTATATTTCTTCATTTCCTTGAAATGAATACATTGCATACATTTTTGTTTCAAATATAAGATTTAATTTAACCAAAATAGATGAAAATAGTGATTTTATCTATGTTGAAGAAAGCCGAAAACTTGCGCACCAAGTAAAATAGAGAGAATGAATATGGAAATGTTAACCTTGATACATGTCTTCCTTTGGGATTTCTCAAAAACACTCGCCTTAGTTTGGATATTTATTCCCCAAGTTGTATATTGTAGGAGATGGTACATATTGTATGATCGGTTGATGAAATAATTCTTTAATCTCCTCCAAATTCAAGTGCATTGAATTTTTAAATTCTTTGTTTCCTTTGTTTCTTTTCTTTGACACAATTTGATTACATATTCTCTTTGTAGTTGAATAACCTATCGTCTACATTCCCAAAATAAAGGAACATGAAGCTTTCTTTAATGCTTTGAAATGAAATATAGAAGGGAGATGCATAAATGTTCAATGTAATTCACGATCCACCTTTCACCACACTATTATTTCTCATCATAGGAATATCACCCCTTAGGACCCTAACTAAGCCCTACATATCTTTGTATATTTCCACTTATCAAGATACATTGACACACTTTGAAACAAAATTGTTGTCATAAATGTGTATTAAATATTTTCACATACCTTCCAAGCTAAATGGAGGTTCTCCAATTTGCTATGTAATTTTTAATATTCCTTTTTGTAACACAATTGCTAAGAAGTACCAAATGACACCTCGACTATATAGTGCTTTGGTGATAGTTATTGAACTATTCCCATATGATGTGATTTCAACTTAAAATATTTATATCATAAAAATTTAGATGAAAGTCTCAATTTGGAAAAAAATGACACCATCTTGAGTTTTATTTCCATCCATAGATTGATTCTTAGTAACTCTAACTGTACCCAAAAACCTATCATCTGCATCTCAATCTCCAAAGGGATATGTTGATGCTGGTGCAAAATGAAGTTCCAAAGGTAGCCTGAACCATATTTTAAATTGTTCTTTTTGGAAAGTTATACCCTTAAACTTTAGTCAATAAGCCAAAATACATTTGGTGGAACATGTGGTCCATTTACATGTGAAAAAAAACATTAGAATGTAAAGCACTAATCAAAATAATTTTAGTTTTACTAAGTTGTGTTGATAAGATGGTATTGTTATCACTCAAGGAAGCTCTCCTAGGTTGTAGTTCAGAGATGCCTGGTAACATATAAATCTTCAATATTATTCTCTGAACTATTGGAATGGATGATGATTTGGATCAAGTCAGATGACTATTTCAACTCTGTTTTCACTCAAGACATGCATGAACACCCTCAACTTTACAAGGCTTTAGACCACTAATGCTCAATAATTTATAGATTCAATGGATAGATGGAAAATACTGACTGTACTAGTAGATGCATACATAAACACGTATGAATGGCTAGCTACAGGAAGTAAATAAAGCTTGCAAATCTAATTTATTAACGCAGAGATAAGATGACAGTTATCCGTCATTAGACACAAAAGAAAACATGAATAACCTATTCAAGTGTAAGCTTAGAACAAAAGAGAAAATGCAAATTGAACATGTAACAACAAAAGAAGCTTATATTGTTGGAATGAAGATGAGAAGCTAGAAGAGCAGAGTATCCGCAGTCTCCAAAAGTTGAACCCCTCATACTTCTAACTATCAACCATTTATAAGCTTTTTACAATGCTCCTGAGCTCTCAAAGGCTCGAAGTGTCTTAATCTATCTTCTCTATCTTTTCAACGACTGACGCCATGACTAAACAAACATGACCTCAGAGGTTTCTTTTCTAACATTAGAGTAACAACATTCTGGTAATTTGTTGCGCTGTCAGGGAGCTCGCTCGTGCTAGCGATGCTCCATGATCACTTTTGTTGGTTTTGGCTACATCATGTTGTGGCTCTTTATCCCTCCAGCCTATGTTTCCCAACCTCTATCTGCATGAGTGCAGTGGGTCTTTGAAATCCTTTAAATGGCCACTTTCTATTAACATAGAGAATTGCTGCAACACTGTGAAATTCGGCCAAAACATGATTCATTTCAGACTTCAAAAGCCCTCAAATATGGTCTATTCCTCTATCGAAAGTCGCTTCGGCTTTGTTTCCAAGGTTTCCTTTCGTATTTTGAAATACGTTAAAAAACACTAAAAATTCTGAAAAAATGGCTTTGGCGGATCTGAAATATTATATATTTTCATTCCCGAACCCCTTCGGGTCTGGGTTTTATTGCATCGACGTTGTCCCTTCATATTTTGTTAAATAAAAAAATATGTGAAAATACATTAACAAACGCCTTTCGGTGGATCTAAAAATCAATGCAATAATGCTTATATAGCCATCGGGTCCGGCTAATTGCATTGCACATATACATGTATAAAGGCCCCGCTCCATAATGTTTCCCCGATTGAAATTCACCTATGTGATTAATCACAATCGCATATCGCTCATGCCCCGGGCCCATGGTGAGCGCTTTGTTGTGTTCTCCGATAGTGATCCTGCGATGCAACGTGGGTCATCAATCTATGTGCTTGATCGATGGTCCTAGTTGACTCCATTGGTCACCATCACAAGTTTCATATGGTCTACCCTCAATCCACCGATTGCGACCCGCCGACCAGATCTAGACCATTACTTGGCCAAATCTGACGGCTAATATGCATTTCACTATTCAGACCTCCTATACTCATTTTTGCACTATTTCCTTGGGTTTTTGCCTCCCAATATTGTTTTTTCACCATTCTAAGGGTTCTTCTCCTATGATGGTTTTGATCTTTGGCATGATTTTACTAGCTTTTGAAGACTTAGAGAGCATATTTGGATCCATTTGGATCAGGTCCCGATGCAATTATATATGCGAGAGTAACCTTTTGAAGTTTGTCTCATGGCCAAAGTGGAGCAGAGGAGATGTGGCCGTCAAAGCTGAAACAAGAGACATTTCTGCTAAAAATAGCAACATTGTGCCTCAAGGGCTAACGCTAGCTCCTTCTAGGGATGAAATCCTCCCTGTGAGGTTTCAAGAACCACAGACCGATGCCTTTTCTATAAAACCAAAATCAAATCTATCTCCTAGTGTTCCATTGGGCATGGAGTTTATTTTGTATAGAAAATAAAATATGAAAAACATCTTTACAATATCAAGGCTTTAAATCCTTAAGTGAAATAAAGTTTCAAGAACCCCCCATTGGCTGGGCCACCAAAAACATCTTCTCCTTCTAGACTATGCAGAATAAAGGTATTGTTCTGCTGAATTTGAGTGATGACAAATGGACCTGTCCATAAGGAGTCAAAATTACCATGATTACCTTTCTTTTCCTTCAATGCATCCTATTTGAGAACCCAGTCACCAACTTGGAAATTATCCACTTTTGCCTTCCTATCAAATGTTTCTTTGATTTTCTTTTGATAAACTTTTGATTTCTCAACCAAATGCTCTTTGATCTACTGTAATTCAACCAATTTATTCATTCTCCTTACCATGTCATTTGTTTCATCATGTTCTTATTGAAATAATTTGATCACAGGGAGAATAAACTAGATAGGAAAAACAGTATCAGCGCCATAAACCAGCGTAAATGGAGAATTTCCTATGGACTTCTTGTTGGTAACTCTGTTAGCTCACAGTGCAAACTTCAACTTGGAATCCCAGCTCTTTTTGTTGTTTTCCAACAGTTTTTTGATTATCCTTACAAGACTCTTGTTAGATGATTCTTCCAGGCCATTTCCTTGAGGATAATATGAGGTAGAATGCACCAATTGAATGCCCATGGATTCAGTCATGTCCACCAACTCCTTTGCCTTGAAAGCTGTTGCATTATTAGTGACTAGTTTGGTTGGGCACCCAAATCTAGTGAAAATTTTCTCATTCAATAACTTTATGACAACTTGATGATTATCATTCTTAGTGGGTATAGCCTCAATCCACTTGGTGAAATAATCAGCAGCTACCAAGATCCATTTGTGCTGGCTACTGGAATGTGGGTTGATCCAACCTATAAATTCCAAGTCCCACTACTGGAAAGGACCATTGGTGTGTACTGGCTTCAAGGGCAGAGATTTTAGTTGTTGTCTTCCTGCGAACCTCTGACATTTGTCACAAGACCTCACAAAAGAACACGCATTAGAGAACAGAGTAGGCCAATAATATCGAGCACTCAAGATCTTGTGGGTTATGGTTTTCCAATAATGATGCCCTCCATAGATGCTATAATGGAACTGGTGCATGACTTCCATAGATTATCCTTTATCTAGGCATCTCAAGAGGATTCCTGATGAGTCTCTCCAGTAAAGTAGGTTTTTATTAATGCAGAATTTTGTTGATGTGAGCTTAATGGTCCGGGCTTGACTTGAGCTAAGCCCTGGAGGGACTTCTAGCTTATGCAAAAAATGAACTATACTGGAATAGCCTTCACAAGTGGCTAGATGTTCAGCCAAAGGCTGATTCTGCTCTTGCTCTTCTACTGCTTCCTCTGTATGCTCATCACCTGAATTTGAACCCATGCAATTGATGACTAACAAACTGCAATTTTCCTCACCCATAAGTTTAGACAAGCCCTGACCTTTGACAATCTTAGTGGGCTTCACCTCTATGTTTAACTCTATGAATTTTGCAATCCATTTAGCTCGCTTTCCATCAATATCTGGCTAAGTTAAGACATATTTTACTGAGGCTGAAGGTACATATGCAACCACTTTGGAATGTAGAATATAAATTCTGAATGCCTCTAAATATTTTATGAGAGCATAAGCTTGTTTTTCAATAAGGGCATACCTTAGTTCAGCATCCCTTAGAGTTTGTTGAAAAAGGCCACAGGGTGCTCTACGCCTTCATCATTTTTCTGCAACAGAACTGCTGCAAGTGTATCATAAGAGGTAAAAGAGAATATATAAGACTCCTTGGGGTAATTTGGGTTGATTAGAGTGGGAGCTTCCATGATAGCTTGTTTGATGGCTTCAAAAGAGCTTCTTGCAGCATCTGTCCATTTTATTTCTGATCCTTTCTTCAGCATGGAAGTGATGTGCTTCACTAGCTCTGCAAAGTTTGGAATGAACCTCCTTACAAAGTTAATCTTACCCAGGAAGGATTGAATGTCCCTTTTTGACCTTGGGATGAACAATGTCAAAATTGCTTGAACTCTTGTTGGATCAATCTTCACACCTTCAACAGAAACAATATGTCCCAGAAGTTTTCCTTCTTCTAGAGAAAATTGTGACTTCTTTGGGTTCATAGAAATTCTGAGCTACCTGCACGTTAGAAAAAGCTTCTTCAAATGTTAACAATGTAAACTTTGAAACGGGAACTATAAACTCAAAACGGGAACTCTGGCCCAAAAACCCCAAAAAAACATCAAAAACAGTGCTAAAAACGAAAAGTGTGTATACTGGAACGATGTTTTTATTTTTTAGGCGTCAATTTTGAACATGATTTAAAAATGGCAGTGACTACGAAATTTACTATGAAATTTTCGTGCAAATATAGCTTCAAAATGAAAGTGATGATACTGGAACAATGATTTTTTTTTTAGGGTCAATTTTCAAAATTTAAAAAAAAATGCTAATAAAACCAAATTTTTATGTCTCAAACAAAGTTGTTTATGAGGAAAAAACACATTAATGTTTCTGGTAGAATAATTTTTCTTTCCTAAGTATAAATTTAACATGTTTTCAACCACACCATGCTAGATACAAAAGAAATTGAAATTTTTCAACTATAAAATTAAAAAACCATGACATTATGAACAAAGTATATCACTCAATGAAATCAAAAGTCTTTATTTTTATACTGAATAAAACAGACATTATATCTCTAATTTGATATTGCATTGTAGATATTTAAACAATAAAATTTATCATACTTAAGACATAATCCAACAACATAAAAATGCTTCATAACTTCTCATTTAACAACATATGGAAAACATTAATTTTATTTGAAGATATGATGCATACATCAGTTATATAGTCTGTCTTAAACAATTATTCAAAAGCACTCATATTTTCTTGCACACCATCACAATTCACATCTTCAGATGAGTGACTGGATGATGACGAAGATGTTCCATATTCTTCTCTTTCATCAACTAGTGCCCCATCTGAGTCCACATGCATGCCCAACATTCCAGGTTTCAAAAGTCTTCTAGATCTACGACTGGTTTCAGTAGACTCCCATGTCAACACTATTCCTTCTGGTAACAAGGAATAAAGATGTCTAGATAGTCAGTTTTCAAGATCAATAAAGATGGAATGACTAAGAAGTCACATTAAGACATAAATTACATAAGGCTAACATCTTAGCACATAAAATAAAAATAAAAATAAAAAACAAACTACATATATTAACCATCATTAATAATTTTCCTATTGTTATCAAGGATAAACACAATGTAAAGCATAGACACAATGTAAAGTGACCAAATTGATTTATTTAAACAAAAAATTTTAAACCATTTTATCTAAGCTTTCTAATTATGTCGGATGATTAAGATTCTTATCCAGCATAAGCATAGACACAATGTAAAGTGACCAAATTAATTTATTAAAAAAAAAATGAGACTATTTTATCTAAGCTTTCCAGTTATGTTGGATGAACTTAATCCTCTACCCATTTAGTTGAATTTTTTCAGAAACTCAACCCAACTATAACACTACATTTGATCAATTTTTCACAATATAAATATTTTCACTCCAGTACCCAAAGACAACCAATAGAATCGGACAAATCCTTGGTTCATGTTAAGTTACATAAGAGATACGACATCTGGAAGCCATCCGAAAAGACTGAAAACCTTAATGATTGATGATGTGAGATCAACAAATTAACTATGAATAATCACAGGTTTATTGTTCATCACAAATAATTTTTAATTTGGAGCCAGTCGGCCACTGAACACCTTAAAAAGTAGTAACAGCAATCTTATGGAACAGATGCACAAATCCTCATACGGCTTAGTTAATGAGATCGAACTTAACAATTTTTCATGGCCGAGTGTTATTGCTTTAAATTATGACCCTTCTTTAAAAATATAATTTCAATTAAGTTATGATTTTAAAAAAATGAAGAAATCAGAATGCTTGGTATTCCCGGCAAAATCAAGATACCAAACGAACATTGGGATCATAAACACAGCGTCGGCGTACATCTGTCCAACATAGAAACAATTCAATCTAACAGTTTCAAATCGCTGTCGCAGTATTTGAAAGTCACATAGCCTTCAATTTTATTAAACTGTGATCTTTGAATGCTTCAATCATAGGAACCGATGCTTAACAGAGGATTCCGCTGAGAGCAGGAGCTTTTGTCGGTAGGAACTTAATTGGCCTAATTTCCAACTACAAAACTAAGTGAAAATGAGTGATGTAGAGGGCAGATCTCTTGTGAATGATCTCAAGAAATTTGACAGGCAATCCCTTTTCGATTTGGGTCATCCTCTGCTAAATCGTGTAACTGAGAGCTTCGTGAAAGGTGAGTCCTAATTAAAGCCAACACTTCTTTAAAAGTTATGTATCTATATGCTCTGTTCTTAGCAGAGAGCTGAAAATGACTTTAATGGTAGATTGGAGGCGGCGGCGGCGCGTCGGATTCCCGGAAGCGACCCGCCACTCATATTCCCCAGCCACCAATTTCCTCACTCGTACTTTGGCTTTTCATTTTCCATTATAATTACGAAGACATGCCGCTCAAAGTCGAAGACATGATAGTCGGCCATGGAATTGATGACTACCATGTCTCAGAGTTTCTCAAAGAAGCCTGGCAAGAATTCAACTCTCTGGTTCAACCTTCTCCAAATCTTATCAAGATAGATGTGGAGAAGCTCAGAGATCTTCACGTTTTGGATCATCTACTCAAAAGGAAGAAAGACAACAACAATTATTCCATGCCATCTATATCCACTAAAGATTTGAATAGCAGGAATAACATAGATTACACATAAAACAATTGAAGAAAGACAACAACAATTATTCCATGCCATCTATATCCACTAAAAATTTGAATAGCAGGCATAACATAGATTACACATAAAGCAATTGGTATATTTTCACATTCAAACTAAGATACATCACACTAATATAAATAGAGTGCTTATGAGATTTAGCCAATTACAAACAAAAAAAATTGCATGTTAAGAAAATATCTCAAAACTTCATTCAACCAACGAACAAAATTTATCTCTATACTATTTAAACGTTATTTCTAAATAGCTCCCTTAACGGTTACGTTGCGTTCCAAAATTAAGCTTACATTACAAAATTAACCTTACGTGGTTGAACAATGACATTTCACATATAAGTCACAAATATCATATGAAGGACACTGTAAATTTTTCTACCAGCATCACCTACGCCATTGTAGCGTATGCTTCTCATCACGCAACATTATTAAATGCCTTGTCACCAACCGGACGAACTGATTCATAACTACTTGTTGTGCCGACGTATCCAAGATTGGTGCCTACAGCACGCCATTCATTCGAGTGGATCTTTTAAAAGAATACCCGATTTCTGTCAGGCCGTCGACGCCATTTCAGCCGAGGTATTTGAGGAACCCTTGGAAGCACTGGTAACGATTAGCCTTCTATACGAAGAGACCCGCCAATTGATTACTAGTTGTTCTGAAGCTCTTCTTTGCATAATGCGAATTGTTGCAGAGGGAAGTGACGACAGCAAAAAAAAAAAATGCAGTTTTGATCCTCGACACACTGGTAGCTGCAAACCCTCTGTGCCCGGAAAGGCTGCGGGCCACTGAGGGATTGGCAAAGGGGCTCGTTCAGTTGCTTAGAAATTATGAGTTGCTCAGTGGCACACTTGCAAAGGCGGCTAACATTGCCACCATCTACCACATAGCAGCCGAGGAAACAGAGAGAAGCTGGTAGAGGTCAGAGATATTGCTCTTTTGTTGGAAATACATCCTCGCGTAGATAGAAACGTTTGTGAAACAAGTTTGGGTGCTCTGAGCAAGAGCTGAAAATGACTTTAATGGCAGATTGGAGGCGGGAATCGACCCGCCGGCGGTCGGGCGGGGCGGGGTGGCCCGGGGGTGGTACTGCGCGCGGCGTTGCGTCGATTCCCGGAATCGCACACCCCGCCCCGAGGCCGGGGGTCGAGCGGGGCGGGCGGCTTGGGGCGTGGCCCTTGCATGGGCGCAGCGCCCACCCTGGGCGCCCGCCCCCGCCCGCTATGGCGGCGGGTCGAATTCCGGGAATCGACCCGCCGCCTCCAATCTGCCATTAAAGTCATTTTGAGCTCTTCTTTGCATAATGCGAATCGCCAAATATTTCTGTGCCCTCTGCATTTGTGTGTATATCTGCGTATTCTATTTCATGTTTTTTGTGTTTGTTATGCCTAACTGAAAGGGTTTTGGTGTTTAACTTTTTAAATCTATCCCAGCCCTTTACCTTTGTCTCTCCTGCAGTCTTCTATCCTATAACGTAACATGCATGGTATGCTCTGGTTTATGCTTTTTCTCCTTTAATTTATTTTCTTT
Organism: Pinus taeda; assembly: GCA_000404065.3. Classification (NCBI taxonomy): domain Eukaryota; kingdom Viridiplantae; phylum Streptophyta; class Pinopsida; order Pinales; family Pinaceae; genus Pinus; species Pinus taeda. Next base: position 42,428 of record APFE030400204.1, on the reverse strand, counting down.
CTAAATGTGGATAGAGTTTGGATATTAATTATTTGGAATACTCCAACCTGCAGTGCAATTTGTCAATAGGTTTATGTTTTCATTACGGCAGCAACCGGTAAGGTTAGCTGTCATGGGAATGTTCATAGGAAACTCTTTTATCACCAGTATACTGACTGTATTTGTTTATTTCAAATTACTACTTACGGCTTCAATTATAATATGTTGTGGTCGCTCAAAAATACAGCATATTAGATGATTTTCTACTCAATTTATAACCGAGTTTCAGATGATTTTCAAGTGTTTTTGTTGTGAATACTCATTCAGCAATCTGCTTATAAAGTTTGTAATATCACCCATTCTTATTCCTTTTGTTGGTTTAGAACATTCTTCCAGCAATCTACATAACTTATTTACAACATTACCCAATCTTCAAAACACATGAAATGAAATTTTCAGCATTTCGTTTGTATTATTGTTTGTTGTGAATACTTGTTCAGCAATCTACTTATAAAGTTTGTAATATCACCCATTCTTATTCCTTTTGTTGGTTTAGAACATTCTTCCAGCAATCTACATAACTTATTTACAACATTACCCAATCTTCAAAACACATGAAATGAAATTTTCAGCATTTCGTTTGTATTATTGTTTGTTGTGAATACTTGTTCAGCAATCTACTTATAAAGTTTGTAATATCACCCATTCTTATTCCTTTTGTTGGTTTAGAACATTCTTCCAGCAATCTACATAACTTATTTACAACATTACCCAATCTTCAAAACACATGAAATGAAATTTTCAGCATTTCGTTTGTATTATTGTTTGTTGTGAATACTTGTTCAGCAATCTACTTATAAAGTTTGTAATATCACCCATTCTTATTCCTTTTGTTGGTTTAGAACATTCTTCCAGCAATCTACATAACTTATTTACAACATTACCCAATCTTCAAAACACATGAAATGAAATTTTTAGTTTCAAGGGTTGAGTGGTTAAAGGGGAGGTTTAGTTCTCAGAGGTTTTCTTGGACAAGACTATGTATGCTCAAAAAATGCCTTGTCTGAAAAACAAAAATTCCTGCTTCATTTTATAGATATATGCCCATTTTTCAAAGTGAGTTGATCGCAAAAATTTTGTATTTCAGCTTAAAAGTGTGTCCACACTCACTAATCAAACAACTGCCCAGCGAAATAACAATCAAGCAATTCTTAGATGAAGAGAAATTATGTCTGTTTAGAGCTTGCCTTTATAAATATACAATCCAGGTCTTCCTTTTAGATTGGATTCCGGAGATTCTGGAAGCACATAATGATTTTGAATCTAACTGCAGTTACTTTTTGTCATCAAGCTTTGTAGAAAAAGTATTACTCATCATTCTCAGAAATAAGAACACCATCAGAGAGACATGATGTGAAATGATAAGTAATGTGCAGTAGTCATGGCATGACAGTTATGGGCCAATGCCATTATAGCAGAGCAATCTACAACGGTTCGAATTTCACCCCAAGAATGGGATGTAAGAATCTAATATGTTAATTTAAGCTGCCATTCTAAAGAAGTCCGGATCTGAAGATTAGTGTTAACAAATTTCTTGATTTTCATCTAAAGAAAACATATACAGAGTGGAAACTTAAAATTGTATTAACTTAGACAACAGTGAAGGGAAAATGAAGGGAAATTCAATAAATCTGAACAATAGAGTCAGACAATTTTCTTGATTTTCATCCAAAGAAAACATATGCAGACTGGACACTTAAAATTGGATTAACTTAGACAACAGTGAAGGGAAAATGAAGGGAAATTCATTAAACGGACAGCAGTGAAGTGAAATTCAGGACTAAAAAGTACCGTACCTTTCTGCAACAGCAACATGCTCCTCATATCCAACGAATCACACGTTGCACAGAAGTTATTGCCTGCCACACAAATATTTGAACGTGTTAAGAATAAATCATGAATCCAAATTCCACAGACAGCTAAGCTAATTATTTAGAACTTTAAATTTAGAAATGAAATTGATGTTCTGAAAAACATTCTACCTGACAAAAATAAGTTGTTAAAAACTTAAATAAACTCTAAAATTTCCATGTCAAATGCCTCTTCAACCCCAATTTCCATTACTCTTACAGTTTAATTCACTCCAAGCTGCCATAGGCTTTTGTCTAGCCACACGATGATCATGGATACGAAATCAAGAACTGGAAAACAAAATATGGTGCACCATAAAAAAAACACAGAAATATACGACCAAATCACCATTAAATGGGAACAAAAGAAGAAATGTAAACTGAGCAATACAAAAACAAACATGAAAATGATCAAATAACATGAAAACCAAAAAAAATAGAGCAAGCAGCGCATGAAAGTAGAAATATGGAAATTTCAGAAAGAAAAAAAATCAATCCAAGATCAGTGCGAACATACTATGGAACGATCTGTGCCGGTGGCCCCTTCCTTAAATCGGTGGAGCTGCTTGCTTTTTTTTGGATAAATGACCGTTAGCAGACATAAATTGAAATGGGAAAGCAATTGCTTTTGCGCTTTCAGAAGAGAGTGGGTGCTTTTTTGAAGACATTGAAATGGAAATAGCAATTGTTGTTGCGCTTTCAGAAAATGACTATTATGCGCAGCGCCAC
>APFE030400204.1:17691-30211 GCA_000404065.3 Pinus taeda | reverse complement strand
CCACACATCTCTTCTCAGAGATAAGCTGCCATCGCCCTAGCTGGTTTATTTCCATTTTTGGTTGTAAGCATATTTCAATATTTTCCATTAATGAAATGAAGTATTATGTCCACTGCATCTTTGTGTATATGGTTATCTCTGTAATTTGTTGCGTTCTTGTTTAAGTCTGGATCATTATTTCCTTGGTTCCTGTAAACCTTTCTGCTTCGCGTAGCCCTGAATATCAAGGTAAGCACATAACCCGCTTTTCGCAAAACAACATTTTAATCCAAGTATTCAAAGATTTTACGTACTTACCTCGCGATCCTTTGAGAAAGCATCACTCTGCCTCGCTATAACTAACTGAGGTGTTGACTGCGAACTCAGTAAAAAATCCCCCTATAATGCGATCGAGCCAATGATCAACGATGCGCAGAATCTTATCCTCCGATGCTTCCAACCTTCGCACTAGCTCTGGGGTCCACACAATAGGACCGTTAAGTTTCCACCTTCCTTGGCTATCTTCTAGCTTCGCGATCCACTCGTATAGCTCAGTAGGGAAGGATGCAAAAAATCTTTCATGGATCTCCGTATACAGGTAGCTATCTAACCATTGTTCTTTTGATAGTCACGGGTTTCTTTTTTCCTGCACCGCGAACTCGTGAATTCTTCTGTCAAACTAGCCTTCAATTTCTTTCTTAGTTGGATTCCAATGATACGACATCACACATCTCTTATGTATATTCCGGTCTCGAAAAAAGAACCATTTGTTGGCTTGAGGGGGCCTAACCCAGGTTCAGCATTAGTTTAGCCAAACAAATCCCTACACTACTGGCCCTTTCGGCATCAGTCTGTGGAGCGCGGACTGAAGTCTCACCCGAATCAATATGGAGGGATGCTAGAACCAAGTTTCCACACCCTTGAGATGGTTGTGATGTCGGTTTATTCCAACTGTACCTGCCTTCATGCAGGTTGCTTCATGCTCTGCTCCACCCTTCCATACCTTCACGATATGTTACAATCAGCTTTTGCGCAATCCTAACTAGGGGTTGAAGTCCTTTCGCGCTGCTAGGGCAACGAACTGCGATATCTCCCAAACTAGGCTAAGTATCTTACTTATCTTATTAACAAATCTTAGTTAGCCTCACGTAAATAGATGTTCTTACTTGTGTTTACTTAACCAATACAATTATACACATTCATGCATCATATAAGCATTAGAAGTGAAATTCATACCCGATATAATAGATGCATAAATAGGAAATAATTATGCAAAAGTGGTAGAAAACTTCTCTTTATTAATACTTCCAGATGACTACAGACTCGACTTGCCCTGCACACTCAGCAGCAGGGGTCCGTGCACTCAGTTGTAGACTATTAGGCCTCTGCGCACTCAGCTGCAGAGCCTCTACCTACACTACGACCCAAAACTTAGACTTACACTTCGGAGCTATCTCGCATACATCTTCATTACTTCGACATTGTGTATTTTTCTTTTCAAACTACTTAGAGCTTAGCTTTATTTATACAATCGCATGGTTTGCAAACCATGGCTAGATCTTCTACAGCTGACATCAAATTATCAAAATAAAGGTGGACAACCCTATGACTCTTTAACAACTACACACTCCACGCCCACAAAATGCAAAGTCTTTACATTGGAATTACAAAATTGGACCGAAATCTGGGCTTTAAGCCCCAAAACTGCCCTTGGGGGATCCTGCGCCCAACACAAGGTTAATGCTCCCCCTGAACCTGTGCTACCTGTTCACTGTGAACAAATTATTCATCAAATCATCTTCATCAATCAAATAAATATCAATGAGAAAAACATAACTCAATGCCATATCATTAGAATGTACCCATCAACACCAAACTAAGAAAAATCAAATCATAGATGCCAATAGCATGTCAGAGGCTAATCTTGAGTCTCGCTCACTATTTTTCTATCAGAGAAAAACATATGCGACTGTCTGCAAAGAAACTCGCATATATAAGTGACTATACTTCGTGAAACCCACGTAAAGAAAACAACCTTTTGAATTTTCACTCGTAAACTGAGCATATTAGATTAACAAAAAAATGAGGCGGAGACAACTCCCAGTTTCTGTTTGAGATATTCAAATGCTTCTCTGGGAAGAGATTTAGTAAATATATCATAAACTTATTCTTTGGAGGGAACATACTCCAATTTAACCTTTTTCTCAAGCACTTGTTCTTGTAGTAAGTGATACGTAATTGGAATATGCTTGGTCTTAGAGTGCATAATAGGATTTTTTGAAATACTAATAGCACTTGTATTATCACATAGGATGGAGATGGGTGGAGAACATTTGATTTGCATATCTTGTAATGTTTGCATCATCCAGAGAAGTTGTGTGCAACAAGATGCAACAACCGCATATTCTGCTTCCGTTGTAGATAGGGCAATGGAACTTTGTTTCTTTTTGAGCCAAGATACCAATCAGGGCCCCATGTAAAATGCACCTCCACTAGCGCTTTTCCAATCATCAACATTTCTAGCCGAATCTGCATCTGTGTATGCATGAAGGGTAATATTTGCATCTTTAGGATACCATAGAACAAAGTCTTGGGTTCCTTGGAGATATTTGAATATTCTCTTTACTACCTGAAGATGTGATTCCTTTGGATTGGCTTGGAAACATCCAACAATCCTAACTACATGCATGATATCTGGTCCAGTACCTATTCGATAAAGAAAACTTCCAATCATAGACCTGTACTCTGGTTGGTTTACTGTGGGAAAATCATCATTAGAACTGAGGCTACATCCTGTCATCATGGGAGTACATACAGGTTTGTAATATTCCATCCCATACTTCTTTAGAATCTGCTTAAGATATTTTCTTTGTGAGAGAAAGATATTATCTTTTTCTTGTTGCACTTGTAGACCAAGAAAATAGGTTAGTTCCCCAAGTAAAGACATTTCAAATTCTTGCTGCATAACAGAAACAAAGTTTTGACTCATAAATTATTCATTATTGCCAAAGATGATATCATCAACATAAACAACAATAATTATTAGTTTATCATCCTCAATTTTTGTGTACAAGTTGTTGTCTGCAGATCCTTTTGTGAAACCTTGTTGTTGAATATATTTGTCAAGATGACAATACCATGCCCGCAGAGCTTGTTTTAGCCCATATAAAGCCTTTTTGAGTTTGCATACAATGTTTTCATCATTCCCTAAAATGAATCCTTCTCGTTGTTCAATATATACTTCTTCTTCTATATCTCCATTAAGGAAAGTATATTTTTACATCCATTTGATAAACTTTGAAATGTCGAAAACTTGATAAAGTAAGGAACATTCTTATGGCTTCAAGTCTGGCTACTGGTGCAAATGTTTCTTCAAAGCCTATACCTTCTTGTTGAGCATAACCTTTACAAACAAGTATAGATTTGTTCCTAATGACCTCTCCATTTTCATTCAACTTAATTTTGAATATCCATTTTGTCCCAATAACCTTTTTATCACGAGGCCTTGGAACCAATTCCCAAGTATCATTCTTTTCAATTTGATCAAGTTCTTCATTCATGGCCTTAACCCCAAATTCATCTTTACTAGTTGTGTTTACATTTTGTGGTTCAATGGTGGATAATAAAGCTAGATAACTAGGAGATCCTACAATGGTTCTTCTCGTTTGTACCCTAGATTTCTTTTCTCCTAGAATTTGAGTTTCTGGATGATTATTTTGAACAAACTTGGATGGAGCCTTTTCTTTTTCTGATGTGTCTTCCTTTGCTACTTCATTAGTTTCTTATTCTATATCATTGTGATTTGAGGTGGGAAAGCATTCATCATCATCACCCTCTTGTTTTGATGTTACCTTTTTTGGATCTGTGCATGCTTCATCAATCACAACATCAATGCATTCAACAATTTTCTGAAGTCTCTTATTGTAACATTTGTATCCTTTGCTTCTAGATGAGTAACCAAGAAGTATTCCTTCATCTACTCTAGCTTCAAACTTACCAAGTTTTTCATAATTATTTTTGATGAAACATTTTCTTCCAAAAACTCTAAAATGCTTTACAGTGGGAAGCTTACCATACCAAAGTTCATACAAATTTTTATCACTATTCACATGAACATGAGCCTTGTTGAGAATATTTATTGCGGTATGTGCAACTTCACCCTAGAAGGTATCAGGAGTTCTAGACTCATCAAGCATAGCACGATCTATTTGTTGAATAGTTCTATTCATTTTTTTTCCATGCCATTTTGTTGAGGAGTTTTAGCTACACAAAATTGTCTTTTATGCCACGTTGTTCACATAAATCAAAGAATTTATCTGATAGGTATTCTCCTCCTCGGTTAGATATGAGACATTTTATTTTTATATCTGACTCATTTTCAACTAATGATTTGAAGACTTTGAATTTATCAAATGATTCATCTTTGTGTTTCAATAAACTGATCCTGCACATTCTAGAAAAGTCATATATGAATAAGATATAATATTGTTCTCCACGAGGTGAATTTTTTGTTACTAGTCCACATAAATCAGTATGTATAAGTTCAAGAGGCTTACTTTCTGATCCTTCTTTGGCATTGAATTGAACTCTGGTTTGCTTACCGAATTGACATGACTTACATATGATACTTTCTGGTAGGGTGATGTTGGGTAGATCACGAACTGCTTTGAGCCTCCTTGATTTCCTTATTTGAGAGAAGCTTAGATGTCCCAACCTTCTTTTCCGTAACTAGTTTTCCTTTGCCTTGCCTAGGTAACATTGTTCTTGGCCACTGTTCAATATATACAAATTTCTAGAGGTTCTTGTTCCTTTTATTATGGTCTTTCCTATGTCAAGTTCACGAACCACACATTCTTTTGATCGGAATACCACCTCATTTCCTTTATCACACATTTGGCTAACACTTAATAAATTATTCTTAAATCCATCAACATACATAACATTAACAAATTTAACTTTTCTTTTAGAAAAAATAACCTTTACCCTTAATGACAGCAGGTGAGTCATTTCCAAAAGTGACATTATTTTCTTTCTCTAAAGAATTGTATGAAATAAGTTTATCTTTCTCACCTGTCATGTGTTTTGAGCATCTACTATCAATATACGATTGATTTTATTGTCCTTCTGCATACAATGCTATGCCACATCTTTCAAATTGTAACTCCTTCCTTTTCCATACCTTAGAATTTGTTGATATTTTCTCTTTTTGAGATGTTGGCTGTAATTTTCTCTTGCATTAAGATTCTTCATCTCCAAAGTTATTGCAAAATGAGCATTCAATTTCATCTTTAAGAGGTGAGAAGTTATTATAAGTGTTCTTCTTGACTCATGTCTTATTCCTTTGTTTTATTTCTTCTCTAGTCATGATGGTTTTGTATGTAGCACATTGAGTAGCCTTATGACCAAAATTATGACACGAGAAACATTGTCCATTAAAGAAGAAATTTATGTGATCATAGAATCTTCGATGTTGTTTACCTTTTGAATGGTGCTTATGTTTTTGTTCATCCTTGGATTAGAGTGAACACGATTTACCTATGGAATGTCTTTATTCTTTTGTCAAGGACTAAAGCTTTGCTGACTAGTTTTTGTTGCATTTAGATAGCTTCCGGTGGTGGCCGGAGACTTTTCTGTTTGAGATGTTTCTCCATTGTATCCAAGACCTGTCTTCATAAGAGGAGAACGTTGCACCTTGATAATTTCATCTAAGGTTTCATATCCTTTAGCAAATCTAAGATTCAGAGTTTTTATTTTCTCAAGTTCCTTTCTTAGACTTACTACTTCACATTCTAACTTCTCATTATGCTTTTCCTTTTCTATGAGTTGATGCTTCAATGTATCTAAGGCTATTTTGTTTTCTTCCAAAAAAAAATTGAGTCAAGTAATTTCTTCAAAGAAATCTTTTTCCTCTAAATCATCCACAAATTTATCATTAGACTCATTACTATTTTTCTCAAAATCCATGAGTAATTTAAGATCTTCATCAGATTCTCCTTCTTCACTATTTGACAAGCCATGAGTATAATAACATCTTCTATTGTCAAACCGTCTCCTATTACCTTTTGCAGTATCCTTTCCTTTGTCATGATTGTCTTTATGAGGACATTTAGCAACGTAATGACCAACTCTACCACAAGACAAACATTTGAAGGGAAGCTTACCTTTGAACCTTCCAATGCCTAGTTGAAATTTCTTTACAAAGTTCACTTCATCTTCTTCTGATATATATATATCCTGGTTCCTTGTGTTATTCCTTTTATTTTCCTTTTGCATATGCTTTAAATGTGACTTCTTTGACTTCTAAGGGACCTCCTTTCCTCATTTCAAAAGAAGACAAGATCTCGTGAAGTTGAACAACAATAAGAGTATGCAGATCCTACTTCTCTTCAATGGTAGACACTTTTGACTCAAATTTAGGAGTTAGAGATCTTAATATTTTCTCTACTAAAGTGGTGTCCTTTATTTCTTCACCCAGTTGTTTCATGCAATTTACAATATCATTTATACGTAGAAAGAAAATAGCAATACTTTCATCATTATGCATTCTTAGAATTTCATATTGAATTTTGAGAGTTTGGAGTTTAACACTTTTTACCTTGGTATCGCCTTCATAGCATTGAATGATTTTGTCCCATATTTATTTTGCTATGTTTAACTGCATAACTTTAACAAATTCTAATTCTTTTAGACTTCCCAATAATGCATTGACAACTTTGGCATTGTTTTCATACGTCTTCTTTTCTATTGCATCTATGGGAACTACAGCTAGATATTGGTAACCTTCTTCCACAATTGCCCAAACATTTGCTCCAAGGGACTGAAGATAGGATCGGGTTCTTGTCTTCCAATATATTAAATTATTTCCATTGAAAAGTTGTGATCTGATAGATGTTGTTCCGTCTTTATTTCTCATCTTGGGAGATCTTCCTTCAAGTGATCAAGCTTCTTTTGAAGGACTTGTTCTGATACTAATTGTTGGGGAAAAAAATTGTGGGGGGGGGGGAGAGAGGAATCAATATTTAAAAAAATCACAATAATAATTTTCTTTTATGAAATATATACGCGACTTTACTGAATCAGACTTGCATATGTACGCGACTGTTGTAAAAGAAACTAGCGTTTTCTTAGTAAACTTGTAAAACGTCTAATTATTTATCTATTAAACTTAAATCAGAATGTAAGAGATTTATCAGGAATTTTATAAGAAGTAAGCAGGTGCAATAAGAACATAATAAAGTATCACACATAAGAAACACTCATGAACACCAGGATTTAAGGTGGAAACCCAATGTGGGAGAAAACCACCACTGCTGTTGTCTCAGTCTTCAAACTTATTAATATCAAAAACTTCTTATATTATTGTATTGGTGTAGACTCATGCTAGTACGCATCCACCCACATGCTGAAGGCTACAACCTTCACCCGTTCTCCAGCTCCTATGGGAAGGGAGCTCCAATCCCCTAATCTAATTACCAGCTACTACTGGCAGGAAGCTTCGACTTCCTCACTGAAGGCTCCAACCCTCAACAACATCCGTGGACAACATTTCAAAAATTTTCACACTGGATCCACCTACTTTAATACATCACAACTTGTATATCAACTGAAGCAAACACCAACTTAATTCAAGCATAATAGTGAGATCACTGTAACTAGAACATAGAACTGAACTCAGAATACTACATCAACACACATAATCAACTGCAACCCTCATCATTCATATGCCAACATGTATACGCTACTTCACTTAAGGCAACCTTCATTTATACACGCTTTTCTGTAGAGAAACCTACGTACAGATCTCAATATACTAAAAACTTGTGGTTTTGAATCAAGCACAGAGTTGACTAGAGTTGTTCCGAAATATTCTATTAGCTTACAGAACCCTCATACAATTAGCAGCATTGATGTAGGAGCATTAAGCCTAAGGGAAATCATTGTAAATAGTAGATATAGGGGGTCATGCATTTTTAAAAATTAGTTTCCTAAGTTCCAAGTCAGAAAGGCATTGAAAATTATAGCGAAGGAGTGAGAATGAAGAATGAGAGGCCATGAATTCTCTTGTAAATATTTTATTTCTTAATTAATTATTCTCATATTTTTGTGTGCATATCCATCTGATTGATACATACTTCTCATCAAATTGCTTAACTTGAATTCTCATCAGATTGAATTCTGTTTGAAATAAATTGTGAGCATTGGCATAAGTGCCAATCCCTTTAAATTTGTGAGTTATAAAGTTACACTATATGTTGGGAAAAAAATTCTGCAGTAAATGGTAGAATATGAATTTGCCAGGAATGTGAAATTATAAGCTTCCGCACATGTGTTGAAAATTGCCGTGTCTTGAAGTGGAATTGGGCAATTATTTGAGGTGCATGCTTTTATATGCATGAGTGAAGAAAGATCCTGGTTATTGCAGGTCTACCCTGCATCAAGTGGTATCAGAGCTATAATAATTCTGTTTGAAGATTCAAGTTTTTAAGTTAAGTTAATTGCATGTGATGAATGAATGTTAGATTTTGGAACTAATGAATATTGTAGCAGAGAGTGCAGTGATAAAGCAGTCCAGCAAGGGATTCTAAGTGAATGTGGGAGAACCTAAAGATTCAACAGAGGTTGAATAAAGTTGCAGATGAGAGAAGCCTATAGGAGCAGTAGAGGATGCTCGAAAGGTTCCAGCAGAGGACCAATGATTACCAAAATACCAGATCCGGAGGGAAGGATTGGTGAAGTAAGTGGCATCAAGAGGGTTTGCTATACTAGAGGCTTCATGCAACTCATAGGTGAGGAACTCATGGCGAAGGAGATGACTACTTAAATTCATAAAGGAGAGAGCAGAGGTTTAGAAAGAGGCCACAGAAGAAAGAAGGAGAAATATGCCAAGGCAAATGGCATAAGACAGCAGTTGACTCCGGAAGAGTATGAGAAAGAGAAAGTTGAGATAGCAGTTCATCTTGAGCTATTGATGGAGTTGTTACAGGAAAATGTGAAAGACTAGAGACATGGTTTACTGATGAGGAAGAGAGTGAAGTGGCAGAGGCTACATCAGAAAAGAGATTTACACATGCAGTTAACAGAGGAGAAGATTATTGATGATTTCTTGAATTATTGGGTAGATCCAGATGAGCTGGATAATGTGAACTCTTGTGTTTGTATAGTTGACAATTGTGATGTGATTACAGGTGTTGAGAAGGATGTGCAATCTTGTGAAACTGTTACAGCACAATAGGAAGTTCTTATGGATGCAGAAGAAGAGAATCAGTCTGAAGCACAGATAAGGGAAGTAATAGTTGATACTGTTGAACATTTTGTGCAAACTGAAAGTTTATGTATGAATGCAGGTGATGATGATGTGCTTCGGCAATGCTACAGAGAAATTGCATTATTAGAATATTTTTTGGAGAATCCAGAGTATGATAGGGAGATTGCAGAAGAAAGATTTCAGTGGAGTGAACAAGAAGGAAAAGACATCATGGAAACAGATGGTATGAGAGGAAGACTAGTTGATAGTCTTAAGAATTATTTAGAGAATTCTTTGGGCAGAGAGAATCAGCATACTAATGTGCTGAATGAGATGGAGAATTCAGAACAGCATACTGAAATGCTGGCAGAGGGAAGTAAGGCACTGATGCCTTATATTTTTTTTTCTAACAATTGTTTTGTGAGTACAGGTCTTATTGAAGATGCTGGAGAAAATCTGTTAGACAAAGAAATTGAACTGATGAGGCGGATGATGATGAAAGTATCCTGGAAGAGGCCAGTAGCAGTGAAAAAAAGAGAAGCAGCAAAAGAAAGATAGCAGAAGATTGCGAGAGCATAGCCAGTAGAGTGATGCAGCATAAGATATGGAGACCTGGAGAAAAGCAGCAAGCAACAGCAGATGATGACTTGCAGAACAAATTGTGGGATCCAGGAAAACCAAGACCAGAAGACACATGATCAGGAGATCATGAATATTTTCTACCTTGGGAGTTTGATGCAGGAGCATTCAGCCTAAGGGAAATCATTGTAAATAGTAGATATAGGGGGTCATGCATTTTTAAAAATTAGTTTCCTAAGTTCCAAGTCAGTTTAATATTTAAGCTTTTAAGTGTGATTTAATTAGATATTCTCAAAATAAATAAATGAGAATATAGAAACTAGGAGAGCTTTTAGGCATAAAGGAATGGGTGTGGATCATTTAAGTTGATAAGGAAAGCTTTTCTATTTTTAGAACAGGGAAAAAGATGGAAAACCTCAAAGATGCTTTTGCCATATGTTATGCATTGCATTGTAGAGTTAGAGCTTTAGTTGAGTTGATTTAGGTTTTAGAATCATGCTATAGTTTTATAAATTATGAGCCTCAAAGGCATTGAAAATCAGAGAGAGGAGTGAGAATGAAGAATGAGGGCCATGAATAGGCCATGGAATTCTCTTGAATATTTTATTTCTTAATTAATTATTCTCATATTTTTGTGTGCATATCCATCTGATTGATACATACTTCTCATCAGATTGCTTAACTTGAATTCTCATCAGATTGAATTCTATTTGAAATAAATTGTGAGCATTGGCATAAGTGCCAATCCCTTTAAATTTGTGAGTTATAAAGTTACACTATATGTTGGGAAAAAAAAATTCTGCAGTAAATGGTAGAATATGAATTTGCCAAGAATGTGAAATTATAAGCTTCCACACATGTGTTGAAAATTGCCGTGTGTTGAAGTGGAATTGGGCAATTATTTGAGGTGCATGCTTTTATATGCATGAGTGAAGAAAGATCCTGGTTATTGCAGGTCTACCCTGCATCAAGCATCAATAATCTTTTCAACCAGTCAACATGTAACCAAATTCAACTTCATCATTCAATCAATTCTACTTCAAACATTATCACTCAAACCAAATCAACATGAGGACACAATTGACAGAAAAAAAAGATATAGCAACATTGATCAGGTTGATCAGTCATTTATGAACATAAACCCTTCCTTTATATATGCGACTTTGAAGAAATGAACCCGTGTTTATACATGACTTAACCAAGACCAACCTGCGTATAGATCTGCAAATTCTGACCTAAAATTGCGCAGGTCTTCAGAACTTCTGAAAGACCCAAATCATATTATTCAGAGAGAAAAACATGCGTCAATACTTAGATCTAGTCAGTCCATGAGTAGATCATACAATGGAAAGTCATTTCAGGTCTCATGATCCTGATCCATCAGTGTATTCGTTGGTGCATAAGTCAATTATGGCCATTACAATGAAAATATACTTCAGATTGAAGTATTCATCAAAAACCATTTCACTTGCACACTTATCACTTTGATATTCACCTCCTTATATAGTTAGAGACTTAGCCAATACCATGGGTCAAAACTACACTAGTGTTGGTGGGAATCTTGGACAGAATCAAGTAACTATTACTGTGCTCAATATTGTGGGCTAATACCATGGTAAGTACCCTTGATATTCTTAAATTAGTGTGCCAACATGTACGTGACTTTGCTTCTTTGTACCTTCATGTATACGTGACATGGCCTTGATGAACCCGCGTATAGATCTTCAAATATCCACCTTTATCAAACTTCTGATTCTGATCTGTAAACATTTGTCCCATCATTTTGTTATTCTGTTCCATTACTCTATCACCTCTAAACTGACTTGTGGATTCATCTAGTTACCATATACTTGTTTTGTTACAAGTGAGTTTCCACCAAGGACAACACATGCATGATAATGCCAACAATCTCCCCCTTTTGACTCGAAGGAAACAATGTTGGTGTTTATCACCTCAACGTGTAGAAACTTGTTAGATACATCAAATAACTATTATTCAAACACAAAGATACTCTCCCCATTTGACATGAAGGGCAAAGGGTAGACCAAAGCTCCCCCTTTGGATCTGATTTTCACTATACTATCCATGCTCCCCCTGAGCACATGCTGAATCTTTAGAAAAAATTTCAAATGAAGAACATGAATCTATAACTCAACTGAGTATGACCTTCCTTTCACCAAGAACTCATACTTACATCAATCACTCAACCAAGCAGGGATACATATTTGACTCAACCACCCAACCAAGTGGGATTACATTTTTGACACTACCACCCAACCAAGTGGGATTACGTATTTGATATGACCTCAAAAGTCCATACATGAATGAATATGACAATTATAACACCATAGGTCTCCACATGAACTTTACATCAAATGACATATATGACATTAATAACTGAGACCAAAAGATCTTAATAGTAGCATAATTCAGCAACCATGATGCCAACAATGCATTATATTCAGCAAGCCTAATGCTCCCCTTGAACCTGTGCTACTTGTTCATTGTGAACAAATTATTCATCAAAGAAGCTTCATCAATAAGATAAATATCAATGAGAAAACATAACTCAATACCATATCAGTAGAATGTACCCATCAACACCAGACCAAGAAAAATCAAATCATAGATGGCAGTAGCATGTCAAAGGCTAATCTTGAGTCTGACCCACTATTTTTCTATCAGAGAATCAGTTACTATTTCAATGTGTTTGTACTG
>APFE030400203.1:0-10257 GCA_000404065.3 Pinus taeda | reverse complement strand
AGAAAGAACTAGTATGCAAGTTAAAGAAGTCTCTGTATGGGTTAAAACAGTCACCAAGGATGTGGTATCATAAATTTGATACATTTATACGGGGACTTGGCTTCACTAGAAGCAAAGTAGATCATTATGTGTATTTTAAATCAATTGGTGACCGTGTTATTTATCTGTCTTGTATGTGGATGATATGTTGTTGGTTGGAAATGACAAAGAAATTATCCAGGATTTGAAGACCCAATTGTCCTCCAAATTCGACATGAAAGATCTCGGTGCTGCAAGCTATATTTTGGGCATGGAAATTAAAAGAGATCGGGCAAAGAGGAAGCTCTGGTTAAACCAGAGGAAGTATGTCGAGACAATATTGCAGAGGTTTAATATGCAGGATAGTAAAACAGTGAAGGTTCCTATTCCTGTAGGTGTGAGGTTATCTGCTGAACAGTGTCCCAAGACACAAGAAGAGGAAGAGGACATGTCCCGTGTTCCATATGCAAGTGCAGTCGGTAGCTTGATGTATGCAATGGTCTGTACTAGACCAGACATTGCACATGCAGTGGGAGTATTGAGCAGGTTTATGTCAACACCAGGGAAGGAGCACTGGACAACAGTGAAGCGGGTTTTCAGGTATTTGCGTGGCACTAGTGATTATGGTTTGTGCTACCAAGGAAGACCAGGATTGGCAGAGTGTTGGATATCCGTGGCTTTGTTGATGCAGACTGGGCTGGAGATCTGGATCAGAGAAGATCTATAAGTGGGTATGTGTTTAACCTATTTGGAGGTGCAGTCAGTTGGATGAGTAAGAAACAATCTGTAGTGGCACTATCAACTAAAGAGGCAGAATACATGGCAGCCACTCATGCAAGCAAGGAAGCAGTTTGGTTGCAGAGATTGTGTTCAAGTATGGGGTTAGTACAAGGAGCTATAAGGATAGACTGTGACAGCCAAAGTGCAATTTTCTTGGCAAAGAACCCTGCTTATCATTCAAAGACAAAGCACATTGATGTTCAGTATCACTTTGTGAGGGATATGATAGAAGACAAAAAGGTGTTGCTGGTAAAGGTGGAAACTTTGAAGAATATTGCAGATGCATTGACAAAATCTGTGAGATCTGAGAAGTTCTCTTGGTGTAGAGAAACAATGGGCGTTTCAGGGCTGGAAAATTGACTAAGCTCTCCTGTGGCCCCCTGTGGAAAGAAAACAACAAGTGGGAGATTGTTGGGTTGTGTTATATTCTTTCCACATAGTTAACAGGGGGTTTGAGGGGTACCGATAACCCCACTTTATGGTGTCCGGGGCAGCACCCCATAAAATTTTGGTTTTGGACCCTATGTTAGGTTGGGCGGACCCACCTATGGTTTTGTTCATGATTTTCGCACATGTTTTTGGATGCGATGGTTTTCAGTCCATGGCATTGGATGCGATGGTTTTTTGGTCCATGGCATTGGATGCGATGGTTTTTTGGGCCATGGCATTGGACGTGATGGTTTTCGGTCCATGGTATTGGATGCTTCGGCATGTATAAATATGTATGGTAACATTGAAAGGAATATAATGAAATCAAACTGGTAGTCCCGGTTTTGGGATCCAGGGGAAAATATCCGTGCATATGTGTTTTTTATGTGTTATGCTCTCGCATTGTTTATTTTTTTGTGATTTAGAATTCGTATGCAGGTAATTTCTGTACGGGGTTAAAACCTACACTAGTCACTAACTGCATCCTTTCTTCGTGCATTCTGCTCTAGCAATTCTGCAAGATTGGGGTCCATTGATACTTTTGTATATCTCAATCCGTGACAGATATGTAAAAAGTTAAAGAGGTTATTGTAGATACGTATTGTTTTGAGATAAACCTCTTTTAGATTCCCAAAATGTAGCACCAGATGTTCACAATATTATCTGCAAAAAGATGTCGAAAACAA
This sequence comes from Pinus taeda, assembly GCA_000404065.3. Taxonomy (NCBI): domain Eukaryota; kingdom Viridiplantae; phylum Streptophyta; class Pinopsida; order Pinales; family Pinaceae; genus Pinus; species Pinus taeda. The sequence goes on along the minus strand of APFE030400203.1, from coordinate 8,344 downwards.
GACTTTACACAGTCCAAAAAATAGGCTCTGAAGACATGAACTTATCTCACTTTTGGTAATACCTGTTTAAAAAATGAGATAGATTTTTGTAGATTCCCTGTTAGGAACAAAAACATCCTTCAGTTGCTCCAAATGCATCTTGTATTGGACACAATAGTTTCTGCAAAACTATGACTTAAATAGGAAATTTATGAAGAATGTACCATTTCTGCTCTCATTTCATCTTTTAACCTTAAATTTCTTTTAACTGTTTTTCACTTTTACTTTGGATAAAATTCATTGTTGCTGGTGAGAGTGTTTTCTTCTCTATTTAACCCTTACTGCCTCCATGTTTACTTTTACTATTTACTTTTACTTCTCTGCTTTTTCATCTATCTTCAGTTTGACATGAATCTGTATGCTTTGTAACTGTCTTCCTTGCTATTTGTCTTCATGTTAGCTACTTTAATTGGCTTGGTCTTCAATTTGATACTTTTTAACCCTGATACACTTTGAATATTCTTTACTGTTTCCTTTTACCTTTACTGTATATTTTAGGTTTTTATTGTCTATTTCAACAGTAAATCATTTAATTCCATGTTTCCTCTGCTTGTCTTTTAGCTGTATGTTTTATTTTCCATCTCCGTTTGAATAGATTTGATAACATCTCAGAGTAAATAGGTCTTATGACTAGTATTAAGACTGTTTATCCAAGGCTGTGGTCTTTTGATCACCTGTAAAACAAAACAAAGTATTAGGAAAAATGTTGGGTTGACAAGGAGGGTCATTAATGGCTTTATCAAGCTTTATAGGTCTATGGAGTAAGTCCAAAGTGATTTCAGGAGGTAAACCATATTTGAATTGGTTAAGAGAGGCTTTAGGTGGCACAGAAGGGTTACACAAGGTTTTACTGCACAAACAAGCGAAAACGAGCAAAATTGGGGTTTTTGTGTTTATGTGCGAAAGTCAACTTTTGGCGAGTAAGGTGAACAGTGGTACTTTTGGCAGTTAGCGAGGTGATGTGATAGTTTGGCGTTTAGCGAGTGACGGTATGTGGTTTTCTTCGCACCACTTTTGGGTTGGAGTGGTTTTGGGGGGAGGTCACCCAATGCCATTCATCAGGTGCCACGTAGCAGTGGGGCCAAAAGGGAAACCATCCATATTGGGCGGGTAAAGGTCGGCCTTTGGAGGCCGCCCGATATGATCGTTAACCGTTGGATCAAATGGAGCCTGATTGTATGGTGATCGGGGTGGAGTTTTGACATGAGGTTTAATGGAGGGGCCCGACAGAGGTTTAAGAGTGGTGGGATTAAGTTAATCAATGGATTATGGCAGATTAAGGGTATCGGGGGTGATTCCATTGGTGGAGGGCTTTGGTTATTAATTAATCGCTGATCGACTAATTAACCCATTAATCGTGTTATGATATTAATAAATTTTATGTTTCAAACTTTAGGGGAGGGGTATTAATATAAGGGTTTTGTTTTATAACTATATGTGGGAAGGGTTTTATTGCTTTTTGGGAATTAATACATATATGAATGTTAGAAATTAATATGGAAACAAAAAAGCGTTAAACTGTAATGTATTCATTTACTTGTTATTTTCATAAACACATTATACTTAGGCTTAAAATATTTTTAGGTTTTTTGAGAAAAGGGGTCTTTTTCATGGGGGCGATCACTCTTCCTAGGATAACAAGGTTTTATCCTTAGAAAAACGGGTTTATTAGGGGAAATGACTATTCCTTACAAAAATGATGTTTTTTCTTAGGAAAAGGGATTTTTTGGGGAATATGAGTGAATTGAAGGGGGTAAATGCTTATGAGGGGTTTTTTAGTACTTAGGACTTGTAAATCATTGGGCCGAGGGTCCGGTCCCTCCAGAAGTCAAAGAAATGCTCTGAGCCCCTTTGACTTAAGATTTTGGGTACTTAAGACTTTTTAGTGGAAATTAGTTAAGTGAAAAGTGTAATGAGTGAGGGAAGTTAATCAATGAGTTTGTGGACTTGATGCATGTCCAATTTTCATCCATACTTAGAACTTTCATGATGAAGGTGAATAATATGCTTTTATTTAACAATCATCACAATTCTGCAACCTTTCTTCTACTTACCCACCTACTCATCTTACCATTTTTACTTCTCTTTATTAAGGTGCACTTAAGCTGGCAAACACTTATAAAAACATTTTATTTTCTTTTACAATAGGAATCTAATTAAGTCTAACCTTATTACATCCAAGGGCTCATATTAAATAGTTGAGATCCTTTTATTCACTCTACCTAATCTAATTATCTGCCAAGATTACACTATTTGGTCCGATTTTATTCTTTAACTATAAGCATAAAATTGAAAGCATGAATTAGTCAAGTTTAAACATTTTGACTATCATGGATTGTGGCATAGGTAACAAGCTGCACACAATCATTTATTCTGCATCAAAAGTAACTAGGAGTGGCATTTTGACTTGCACACTTTCATGGTATTTTATTTTCTTGGGGTTCATTTTTCATTTTTTTGACCCTTTTTTATTCTTTTTGTCCTTTGATTTTTCTTTTAGGACATACCCTCTTTACATTTTTTAATTTTTTTGAATATGGAAAACATTTGCGGAAAGAAAAGGTATGTACATATTACAGATTTAATCTCAGCCATTCAAACACTATGAATCCTCTTGGTATAGGAACCTAACAGCTTCAACTGCGTGGACGCGGTCCCTAGGTCCACGCTCCCTTATGCTGTTTCTGCTTCCTCTACCTCCTACCCCTATGAAGGCATTTCTTGGCCCTTGTCCGCCTTCACGGTTGCTTCCTTTGCCTCTTTTGTTGCTGCTACTACTTCTGTGGCCTTTTTCTTCTCGACAACTTTCTGTGCCGCTTCCCATGCTACTTATACCTCAGTTGTTGCTGTTTCCTTCTGCCTTTTCTCGACCGACTGTGTGACACGCAGCTTAGCATTGTCCTTCTTCTTCTACACTGCCACCCTCTCGAGTTCTGTAAGATCTAGGGTGTGCCATTCCGGGGGCCATGCCTCCAAGGTAGTGAAAATGGCATTGTCAATGGCTACAAAAGGTAGATTCATCCACCGTTTCGCTAGATCCTTACGCACCCTGATAAAGATGTTGTACATATCGGCCTTGAAGTCTGCAAAGCTTTCTATACTATTGTACACTGTGGGTGACAAGCGCGGCTTCTGGTTGATCCACATCTAGATGTTCATCTCCATGAGCACCTAGAAGATCTTATTGTTGCATATCCTTTTTGAATCCTTCGTGTCCCAGAGCGAAGCGTACTTCGCGGCCTTCGGTAATTCTCTATCAATACGGGGAATTGATTGTCCTCTGACAAGTCCCCCACTACGAGCACTATGGATAGCAACAAACACACATAGTGGAAGGTTTTACCTTGCTCCTGGGCTTCACAACAATTTTTCAAAAATTCTATGCAGAGGAATTCAAACCAATTAAACTGGAACCCCTCTGCGCATTACTCGATCAGTGTGACCACTGGGACCGGTACCTCATCGGCACGACACTTCCACATAACTTTGTTGCCCAAAATTTGGGTTGCTACGTGTACTACTTTGTCCTTGATTCTGGAGATGGCGTAGCCCCTCTTCTTCTTCTCCAACTTGTACTTCATCTTCATGGCCTCTGCAAGGGCCAAATCACTTCTCTTTCCTTCGGCTATGGTCGCAGGGTCCTTTCCTTTATAGGGGAGCTAGGAAACGCGGTGAATTAGGTTTTTCATGATGGGGATAGGCTCCTCCAGCCATAGATACCCATCATGCACCAGGCAGAGAAGTTGCCCAATGACGAAAATGGTTATTGGCGTGCGGTGGAAATGCGACACCCATAGTAAGTTCTGCAGCTTGACCTTTTCCACACTGTGCAGCCACTTTCACGGCTATAATGTTGTCAGCACCCCTGTAGTGTTCTGCTTCATGAGGTTCCCAGTTTTCAGGTGAGAGAACTTCTCGCAGTAAGTAATGTCCCAATCTTCAAACTTCATGGTTGGCACATGGCCCAGGTGCGTGCCTTCAAACACAATGCTGTCTGGGAGGAACAGGTCCGGATTAAACTGTTGGTGTCATCTAGGTCCTTGGGCACTTTTGCCTTCCCTTTTCACGGGGGGACATATGCAGGTAATTTTGTCACAGAGTGTGCAAGTTGAATATCCTCCTCCATGCCTTCGTCTTCTTCCTCTGCGATGATAGGGGCCTGCAAATTTTCTTCTTCCTCATCTGTTTCTATTGTGACGACTTTCCCCTTCTCTTCCATTGATAGTTTGCTGCACAGTGGGTTCCTCAAAGAAATGCGTATGAGAGCCATTGCTTGCTTATCCTTCTTGGGTCTTGGCATATGCGGTGATTTGAGGATCTTTGCTACAACCCCGACACCTTTTGAAACATCTTCCACAGTTAGGGCTTGCACGGCCTTGTCGATAGTTACCTCTTCTATTCCTTGACCATCCTTAGTTGCTGTCATCATATCTGGGCTGTAATCTGTCACTCGCGAATTTAGGGGCTCAATCAATACTTGAATCACAATGCTCAGGGCTCTGTTCAATTGATTAATTCTCAAATGACGATGTGTTGTTTGTTGGGCAGCCCTTTGTGTGTTATAGCACCTTTTTAATTCAAATTCGATTGTTCCCCCCAATTCCGGTCCATTAATGCTTTCTTGGTGGAAGTTTTTGCCAAATCTTGCCCATAAATCGTGTCTTAAATGCTTGCCACCCACTGCAATTGGCCTCAAGTCGAGCATCCCATCATGAATAGTGACTTCAACGGTCACTTTTTGGCCAACTTACACGGCAATGTAGCCCCCCGTGTGCGGTCGCAGACCTTGTGACTCTCTTCTTTTGTGCGCATCTCCCATATCGCGCAAATCTCGGGTAGAATAGTTTATAGCCCCGTGCTCCCTTCCAACTGCCTGGAGCAATAAGACTATCCTTCCCTTGGCTAGTCATGTGGTCGCACCACCTGTGTGGGGCTCCATCCTATCCTCCATCACGGTTCTTGGAGAATCCCCACCTTCTATTGTTGTGGTTGGCATCATGCACTTCACCATTTGCAATGCACTACCTTGGTCATTATGCTTAGCAATATGCGGTCCAAGCAAAGGCATCAGACTAACTAATTCACGACGATAGTTCTCAAACTGGTTAGTATGATCGCACGCACCTTGCGTTACCATTCTAGTGTTTTCAGCGAGAAACTCTTCCTTTATTTCATCCTCCTTCTTGACCTCTGTTTCCATCACAACACCTTTCTCTCTTAACCATACCGTTTCTTTTTCAAGTTCGCGGAGTCTAAAGTTTCCCTGTCAGATTTCTTCCTTAAGTCCCATGTGTTTTGTTTCTTGCAGCTGTGTGATTCATTCTTTTCGGGTGTCACGAACTGTCGTATCTATGGGTGTTGTTATGTGTGGACTAGGCTTTACACGCTCCATAGGGATTACAACATCTGCTTCATACTTCAACTTCAAAAGTAATCGTGCGGTAAGGGTTTTGCACATGGTACTATAAGCCCATAGAACCGCTGGTACGCGCAGGTCCCAGTCAGCGCGTCTCACATGGTGGATCGCGTTCAGTACTTCGCACACTTTGTCAAACGTTTCCACACGGATAATCTGCAATGCGCTTAGTATTATCATACTTCGTCGTTTGCGCCATTGTCTTACCCACTCTTGCTTGTTGATCTTGTTTCCTATCATGAGGATGGTGTGAGTTCGTGCAGGTTGCATACCATACGCATGTACCCCTTTGGAGAGGTGGGCGCACAGGCTGTTTCGTCCATCATACCCGATTTTCATCCACATCTGAGGCTTTCCAAACCATATGAGCATCATCCTTCTGCATTCCCTCCAGTCCTTAAAAATCTATTGGTGCATACCCACCATCTTGTGGGTGTAGCGTGCAGTGCCCATTTTAGAGCGTCGAAACACTGCTGTTCCGGTACTTGTCTTAAAATTTTCTTAGGAAATCATCTACCTTGGTCTGTCCGTCATACATAGGCAGATCTCTTGCCTCTGTGGCCACATAGTGTTGTGACCTTATCATCATGTTGCAGTTGAGCGTGGTTACCTCGTGTAACTGGTTTTGCGATCTTTCTATCTCCCCATCCGAATCTGAGGTGCAGGAGTTTTCGCGCTCCCACGAAATCCTGCCATCCGCTGTTGGATTCACCCAATCTTGCTCTCACATGATTATCTTGTAGATATAGTCTAGATTGTCTTTTCTATTGCAGTTGCGCACCATCTTTGTGTAGCATGATCCTTCCGTAGGGTCTAGAGGTACCACTACGTGCAGTGAATTTTTCTCAAAAATCATCTTGCACTTCTTTAGATTTATCAATCCATTCAAATCAGTGTCCCAATCTATTCCCAGTAGCACGAGATAGGGATTTCTGTCATCAACAATCTCTATCACTTCAAAATCTGCAAGTGCACTTGCACCTTCGGTGTCTACTGTCACTACAACAAAACCCTGTGATTAACATCCCTTTTTTCTTCCTTTTTTGCATCTAGAGACCATTTTTGGTGCTATTTGTGTCCATTTATCAAACATGGTGCAAAAAATGATGCAAAGTTTTCACCAAGTTTTTCACCAAGTCTTACATCAAGTTTAGCAACAGGTATTGTAATAGGTTTTGCACTAGATTTTACACCAAGTTTTACGCCACGTTTTATGCCATCCTTTGCATCATGTTCATCAAGTTTTGCATATAATTTTGTTTTACCATATTTTGCATCTTTTATTGCATCCACTTTTTGCGCCTACGCTTGCATCAACTTTTGCACCTAATCTCTTGCATCCTCTTTTGCATCATATTTAAAATCATTTTTTGCATCCATTTTTGCATTTTTTGCATCCTTTGTTCCAAGTTTTGCTTCGAGGGTTGTGTATAGTTTTTGCATATAATTTTTCATCTACTTTTGTTGCATTGACTTTTACATCTTGTTTTGCATCCATATTTACATCCTCTTTTTCATCTGTTATTGTGTCCACTATTACATCCATTTTTCTTGTGCCATAATTTGCACCTAGTTTGACACCTCCCTTTGCACACTTTTTTGTTTCTAAATTTGCATCCACAATTTCATCCTCATATACATCTAAGTTTTCATCGACTTTTACATCTATTTTTAATCCATTTTTATATCCACTTTTGCGTCAAGATTTGCATCAAGTTTTGTGTCTTGTATTGCATTTACTTTTGCATAGAATTTTGTTGCATCAACTTTTGCATCATATTTTACATCCATTGTTGCACCCATGTTTATGCCCACTTTTACATCTCTTTTTGCATCCTATTTTTCATATTCATTTGCTTCGTTTTTTGTATCTATCATTATATCCACTTTTGTTGTGACACAATTTGTGCCATGTTTTGTACTTACTATTTTACCCACGTTTTCTTCCAATTTTGCATCCATTTTTACATCCTCTTTTGCATAAAACATTGCATCTATTTTTGCATTCACTTTTGTGTTGGGTTTTGCATCTCATTTTGTATCTTCTTTTGCATGTACTTCCATTGCATCCATATTTTGCATCCAATTTTGTTTCTCATGTTGCATCTGTGTTTGCATCCACTTTTAAATCCCTTATAGCATTTTGTCTTGCATTTAAGTTTGCATCTTTTTTTTTTTTGTCTATTACTACATCCACTTTCTCATCCACTTTTTTTGTGCTATGATTTGTGCCATATCTTATGCCTATCGTTGCAACCAACATTTCTTCAACTATTGCATTCACATTTGTATCATCTTTTGTGTCCAAGTTTGCATCAAATATTGTTTATGTTTTTTGCATCCCATTTCGAATCTACTTTTACATCCACTTTTGATTCATCCAATTTTGCACCTAATTTTGTGTTCACTATTGCACCCATGTTTGGCCCATGTATACATCCCTTTTTCATCCAATTCTTCCTCCTTTTTGCATTCAAGTTTGTGTCTTTTTTTTTTTACATTCATTGTAGTATCCACATTTGTTTCACCACAATTCATGCTAAGTTTTTATGCCTACTATTGTGCCCATGTTTTCTTCCACTTTTTCATCCATGTTTGAATCCTATTTTGTGTTCAAGTTTGCATCAACTATTGCATCTAATTTTTCATCCACTTTTGTGTCAATTTTTCTGTCTTGTTCTGTATCTACTTATGTTGTGTCCACTCTTCATCCAAATTTACATCTATTTTTACCCCCATTTTTTTTGTTCACTTTTGCATCCCTTTTCCAACACACATCATATTTTTTGCATTGATGATATTTCTTATGACATTGAAAATTATGAACAACTGATGACAATGTCAATAATTATAACGATGATGATAATGAAGATGATGACGATGACATGA